>APFE030500243.1:23053-44462 GCA_000404065.3 Pinus taeda | reverse complement strand
TATAAAGCACATTTAGAGAAAGATAGTGTCTAGTTGGTTTGCTTGTCATTAGGTCTTCTTTAGATTCTAGGAAGGTCTATCTTGTCCGCAAGATCGACTCATTCCACGTGACAGAGGTGGACAACACATGAAATACGCAACCATTTGTCACATTTTGGATAATCAAAGATGAAGGACATGCTGCTGTGGATTCGAAAATTATAAGGCAAACTAAAGACTGATGAGCAAGGTTAGTTTCCTATATTTCAGGACAATGGAGAAGATGTGGCATGAAGGACCAGCATGGAGCCTTGAACATCATCACAGCCAAACTGAAAAAGGGACCAGATGTCAAAGAAAAAGAACCATTGTAATCAAGGCTATTATTAGCATAACATGGTGTTAGAATCCTACTTGATTTAGATCTCTAGAAATTCTAGTTGAAGTTTGTTACATTTAATAGGCAGTTAAAAGTTGAATAGGTGTCATTAGAAGTAGATTTCGAGTTCCCCTCATGCTGGAGGAGGAATCTCAATCAGGAAGAAGACCTCTATAAATAGGAGAAAGAGCAATGTAATCAAGGTTGGAAGTTTATGTAAAAAAGCTCTGTTGTTAAGCTTATGTAAAGACTCCATTTCTTTGGTAATACAATATTGGCTTCTGCTGCTCAAGAATCATAGAGACTTCAATGTATGAATTCCTCTTGTTGTCTTTTTTATGTTGTCTACAGTATTATGAGTATTTGATTACTTAGAAATCACTTGCAGTGTTCTAATTTCCTTCATATACTCATAGGTTGTCCTCTTGTGTTTGGTGTACTCTGTTTATATTGAAATCTAAATGCCTTGATTTCATTGCAAAGCCAATTCTACTGTTAATGCTAAATGACATATGACTCCATAAGCCCAATGGATGCTTGTTAGTTTTGATTTCACCAGCCTCATTCCTATTTGTTTCACAAAGAGTTAGCCATCTTAATCATAATCATAAAACATTTAATCCTTTGAGAGAGCCCTCTCAGGCTAAGGAGGCTAAGCCTTAGCTAAAAGATTGGTTTGAAATAGTTACTTGAAGTCTTCCTGGTCTGCAGCCTTCGAGGGCCTGATTTTGAGATAACAAAAGGAATGAGGATGAAAAATATGATAAAAGTGAGTTTTCACTCTCTTCTTCTATGCTTCAATAGCTAGAGATGCCAGTGGACTAGTCTTGTCTAGCCATTCTAGTTAAAGAAGGCGTTCTTCTACCGGAGTAGTGTCAAGGAGTAATTCAACAACTAATTTCAAAAAAGGGATCTTGCATTCGATGGGAAGGGTAGCCTCCAGTCCGTAAACCAGTTGGAATGGAGTGAAACTGGTGGCATCCTTCATAGAAGTTCGGTAGGCCCATAAGGCAGAGAACAACATCAAGTGCCAGTTATACTTGTGCATGCCAATGGTGCATTGAGCATCATAACTAGAACCTTGTTGATGGATTCTACTTGGCCATTGGCCCGAGGATAGTATGGAGTTGAGATATCATGCCACAAGCCTAGCTGGGTTCTTAGCTCAGTCATCATATGATTATGGAAGTGCTTACCGTGATCAGTGATGATAGCCTGAGGAACTCTGAACCATGAGATAACATGATTAAACAACAATTGTGGCGCTGTGTGACTGTCTTTAGATAGTGTTGGCATTGCCTTGGCCCATTTTGTGAAGTAATCAACGACAACGATGATATACCCATGCCCCCTAGCCGAGTGAGGGTTATAGGTCATATAATCAATGCCCCATTTTTCAAAAGGGCTGACGGTAACAATAGGGTGCAATGGAGTGGGAGGCGCATGCATCTTCCACTGGTAGATTTGGCACTTGTGACAGGAGTGGATGGCAAGAATGCAGTCCTTAAATATGGAGGGCCAAAAGTAACCAGCACGGAGGATCTTCTCAAGGGGTTGCGATGGGAGACAAGGAGAAAACCGCTTGAGATAGGTAAGCATTTCCCAGTGGGCGGGGAGAAACGAGGAACGATGGTGGTGATTGGACGAGAGGGTTCCTCAAGAGACATGGTCTCGATAATGGCTTCATCAGAAGGAAATATTTCCTTTAAAGGGTCTGAAGAAGTGTCGTCTTCAAGCCAAGGGGAATGAGTGTATGAGTCGAGAGCTCTGCTTGAAGGAGCAGATTTAGGAGGGGGAGCCGATGCAGAAACAATCTCGACATAGTTGAGCTCGGAAAGACCTAATGGCATGTCATCGCCCCAAGATTCTATCTGATCAGTGGGGGGAAGAACCGACGGATCAGAGCGAACATAAATTATATTAATAGGAGCGATGTTCGGAGGTGGGAGTGAAAAAAAACCCATAAGGGTAGGATCATTAAAGAGTCCATCTCCCACACTCTCCCATGGAATGGAGGTATGCTCCACAAAAGGCACGTTGCCTTTGGAAGAGGAGGCGAATAAAGACAGCTGGTCTACTGTGACGATCTTCCCCTGATGAGGGAAACGAATGACAAGAAATAGAGATGAAGCCACGGCTCACATGGCATATGTCCAGCTTTGGCCCAAAAGGAGGTTGTAAGTTAGATTGGCATCAATGACTTCAACTTCCACTTCGACTGTCTTCCCTTCCAAAGTAATAGGAAAATGTTGGATTATACCATAAGGGCGAGACTCTCTCCCGTCAAAGGCTTCCAAGGTCGTAGAAGACTAGCTTAGAGTTGGAGAACCAATAGCCTTCCAACAAGTAACAGACATTATGCAAGTTGAAGTGCCTTCATCAATGATGGTATGATGAATCGTCTTAGAGTTGATGATGACCTGGATAAGGAAGGCAATTTGGTGAGGCAGTCTCGGTATATGGCTATCGAGGTCAAAAGAAATCAAATCCGAGTCGGCTAGGTCGATGCCACTGATAGCCGATAGCAAGGACTTCCTCTAGGAAGGGCAACTCTGGATAACTTCTAGAGTAGAAATAGCTGACGGAGCCTGGGCTAAGTCCTCAATGATGCTATAGTGCTGAGCAGCACAAGCATTAGGGTTGTAAGGAGATTTCCAGAGTACACCTTTAGGAGGGGGTCAGATGGGTGTCTCAGTGCTAGGTCTCTCAATATGCAGTGGACCAGAACTGGATGGAGGAGCACTAGAGGGAACCTCAAGCTCTTTCCTGGTAGGCAATGGATATTCTTTTGCTCGAGTACTAATGTGAACAGGGATCGTCCCAACCATAAACACTTGAGAACCAAAGGGAGAAGAGGATTGGGATGGATCAATGACCATTTGCGTTTGTTATGAGGGAAAAGGTTCTTTTAGCACCACAGGAGTCCCAAGAGCACCTTTCAACAAACAACTAACTTTAGACCGCCTTGGGAATTCTTTGGTATAGTGATCCTCATCACAGATAAGGCAAGGATACTTAGGCTTTGTCTGCCATGGTGGAATGAACAACATTAATGTTGGAAGTATTACCGGAATTGGGTATAGCCTAAGAAGTATTTTCATTCAAATCATTCGAATTTTGCTTCCCAAGGTTCGTGGAAGATTTCTTAGAGGGCAGGTTGATAGAACCAATGATACCGTCAACAGATGGTGTCAGTGGGGCGTTGGAAGTTCCGGGCCTCGGGGCATCAGGCAAATAATCATATAGTGTACCGGACTGGGAATAAACCAAGTCAAGGTAGTAAGAACATGCACTCTTCAGTTACACATGCCCCCATAGCAATGTCCCATGCTATCAGACCGACAAATGACATCGTGAACCAGTCGGTCAGGAGATGATCAGGAATCCAAAACTTAATCAAACGGTGACGTCGTCTCCATTCATGGATATGATCGGAGATGTGCATAGCGGTTGTTTGTTTAAGGGATGTCAAGAGATGTGTGCCCATTTCATATCGAATCGGCAATTGAAAATGAGTTAAAAATTCCATAGCCAATGAGTTAAAATCCTGAAAAGATCCGAGAGCTAACTCAATATACCATTTAGCAGCAAAGCCAGTGAGGGTCTTTTGAAAAAGGCAGATCTGGATTGAATCATCAAGCCACGAATTTGATGAACACCATAGATGATAAATCATAACATGGGCTTGGGGATCTTCTCTAGCTTTACCATTGAATTTGGGACAATCACTGGGAATCTTAGTTGGAATCGGTGGCCAATACGGATTATGAAGGATAGGATCATTTGTCAGTTTGGACACATCTAGTAACTCCAACATTGCTAAAAAGGGTAATTACGGGTTAAAGGACATTTGAGGCCGAGGGTAGGAGGTAGCACCAGAGTTCTAGCCAGCTGCTTATTCTTCAAGCATTCACTCTTTGGAGATGGATCTCCCAACATACAAGAGCTTTCTCACTCATAAATTTTACAGAAGACTAACGTCACTTCACAACCTTCCACAAGCTATCAACAATCCCACACTTGTCACACTCACACTAGCTATCTAGAAAACTCACAAACACTAACAACACTGCTCAACTAGCCAACTATCAGAAACTAGCAATGCATAGCAATGGTGAGAGTTTAAATAGGAGGAGTCTCCATGAAAGGTGGAAGAGTGAGCTTATCCCAAAGGAAGGTAGCACAATTGGTGGAACTGCCACACCAGGGAGGGAGGGGCAACATAAAAAATGCCAACAACTAGGTCTGGAGTCATTTGGAAGGCCGACTATTGGAACAAATTTGCCTAATCTGGATCATCGCGAGCACATAACTGTTATTTAGCGTTGACATCGCTAGTGATTAGTGTAGCCAGTCAGATCATCGCCAAAGTTAACACATAGCCCCGCGCTGGTGCATAAAATTAGACCATCACAAGAATCATATGTACTTCCGCACTGGCAGCATTTATGAGCGTCGTTCAGCGTGTATATTAAGCCCATAGCTGTGATGAGGTAGATAACTTAGGAAAAGTGGGTCAACTAGCAGCATAGGAGAGCATTTGTTCAACATGATTATGTTTGACTTGGACACATGACACAGTGAAAGGACCAGGAGTGAAGGTGGTGATAAATTACTGTGTAACACAGATAATTTAGATTCTTCTTGAGATAGAGAAATCCCTTGCAGTTTATGGATTAAAGATTAAACATCAAGTGTTTCCATAGAAGAAGATTGATCTAATTTCTTTGGGAAAAATAATAGTGGACTCTAAGGATTTCTTTACAACTTCACGCCCGGGATTTGGGGATTTGGAATGTGATGGAGAAGTTGGAGGTGATGATTAGGGAGTTTTACTCTTAGAATGGCTTTCTGATTTCGATTTTCTTGCCATTCATATTTAGGCCCTCCTTCTAGTGCCAAAATGTTGAAGCCTCGAAAATTGTTGCGAGAACATGGTGGAGAACCACCCGGTTTAAAACTTGAAAGAAACTCCTTTTCAATTTGGTATAGTGGCTTTGACTGCAGATAATGGGACCAGTTTTTCAAAAATGGTTGATTTGATAATGTTGATGGAATGATATAGGATGTAATGGGAAATGATTTTGCTAAGTGTAATCTAATCTAACTACTAAACACATGAATATATCTTAATCTAACATTACCTAATTATAAATATACCCAGGAATAAAATACGATATGTGATCTACAATGATGTCTTACAACAATTGGTAATAAAGATCATTCAACTGCCAAAAGAAATGAAGTTGTTTAGTGATAATTGTTTTGTGTAAATAGTTAGAGAAAACAATTGAGAGAAATATATCGCATATAAAAATCATTCATGTATTCAAAATGGAATTAGAGCTAACATCATACATAAGTGCAATAATGAAAAACTATAATTTTAACTTTCATACATAAAACAATTGAACAACTATTGCTTTATACATAAATAAAACATAATCATATGATAAAGTACCATATATGATAAGTCCTATTCATGTGATTTAGTCATATTGACCCAATTTCATTCAATCCAACACATTCTAAGAGTACAAAACTCCATTTCAGTAGAACAAGCTAGTTATTTAAAGAGAAGTAGATCATGTTCCATTCATTTCATCAAAAACTCCTCAAAAGTAGAGAAGTGTGATGTCATGAAAAGTCTTTTTGATAAAATTTCTACACCCCTCTCTAAATGCATGAGAGGGTTTTAAATACTAAAATATGTCTCAAAATAGATTATTACAAAAATAGCTAAGGAGGTTTCAAATAACGTTCCTAATAATGAGAAAAAATAAAAGTAAAAGTAAAATAAATTAATGACTAGCTCCTTTGAACTTGATCTCTGAGGTTGCAAATATCAATCATTGGCTGAGGTGGCTGGCTAATTGTACATTTCAACTACCCAGCAAATATGGCAGTTGTCAATGTTGGCACCATATTTTGTGTAGAGGTTTTTAAACACCTCAAAGTCATCCACTCATTGTGTGGTTTTACTAGAAGCTGCCAGTCTATCTCCCAATTCAGGGTTGTTAGTTTTTTAATAGTCTCTTCCTTTTCTTGCATTGTTTGTTTCCATTGCTGCTCTAGTTGCTTGAAATTTGGTAGAACCTTGGTACAAATTCATTGACAAGATTGGAACCATGAGGGTTTTCATTTGTGGTCTCTATGATGCTGCTTGCTACTCCTACTGCTACCATTGTTTCCATTTCTGTCTGTTTCAACCGAGAATCCCAATCTGTAAAAATAATATCTTTGTGAGACTCCTCTAGCTTTGGTAGGTCAGCCTTCCTTCCATCCTATGATTCTTGCCAAGAGATAAATTCATAAAGGCCTTTGTGGATTATTTTATATGCTAGCCTCATATCAATTATTTGGTTCATCAATTTATCTCTGGTTTCACATTAAGGATTTATTTGTGAAATATTTTGGTAGAATACTTCCTCTTGTTGCATTGACAGGGAATTGAGGTTGAATGGTTCTTTAATGAATTTGTCAATTTGTGGGTTGTCTTTGAATTTATCTATCATGGCTTGTATTTTCGAACCCTTTTCTACTAAGTTGGCCTGGTGCTACATCCTCATCTTCTTGAATTATCTTTGAAGTTGGGCTACCGGTAATTTTGTTTGATGACTAGTTTTTTCTTGGGCTAATTGATGTTCTAGCAACAGAATTTTCTATTCCTTTTCCTTCAATAGGATTCGGACTTCAGTTGCCTTGTCAATGGTGGCTATGGCATAATCTCTTGTGAACTGTGAAAAATTTGTGAGATTCTCTGATGGGTTGATAGGCATGTCCTTCCACACAATATCCATTGGTTCATTTTCTGGAGTCATAACAACAGTGGTGTCTAGTTTCCATTTCTTCCTTTTTTTTCACTCTAGTGTTGTGGGTAGGAGTATAGAATATATCTAATGGAGGTATTTCCTCATTTATTAATACAATTTTAGATGTATGAATAGCAAGAATAACCTCAATATCATAGGTAGATGTAGATCCTTCCCCTATTGTTTCTATATTTGCTTTATGTTGGGATTGCTTGGGTGTTTGCAGTTTAGATGTTTGCTCAAGATTTGTGTATGTATGGAGATTTTTATTGAACTACTCCCATTCATATTCTAGGTCAATGATTGGAGATTTTCTTGACTAAGTTGAAGTAGAAGCAACCTCTCCCTTTTTCTTTATGAAGGCCTTCTCGATTGTCTCCTTTGTACTTCCAGCTGTCTTTCTCAGACTCTTCATTTTTGTTTCTTCCCCCATTTTGAGATTGTCTCTCTAAGTGTTCTGACTCATGAGTCGACTTCTCTTGGGTTTCTTATTCAAAACTTTCTTTGGAAATTGCCTCCAAGTTTATGCTAGGAGTTGGCTCTCTTATTGGTTCAATCTGCAGTAGGTGCAATGGGGCCTTTGATAGTCTCTTATTTTTGTACACATAGAAAGCAGTAATATCATCTGAGGTCAACAGTAGTGATGCCATATGTATAACTTGTGAAAATTTTTCTTCTTGTAGGAAGAGGTCATCAAAGGCATCCTTTTCATGGGTGAATTGTTTGACTTTTAGCATAGCATCAAATTCCTTTATAGTGCCATTTGGGTCTTATTGTCTTCCTGGAATAGTAGCCAATTTCCAAGACAAAATAGGCTTTGCCTCCTTTAATGCATGTCCATAATTGTGTAGTTAAAAGTAACCACATTGTAATGGGAAGGCCTACCAAATGGCTTTCTTATGCTCTTTCAATCCTTTAGTTAAGCCACCTTCCCCTGTAGTCTGGTAGGTTATTTCTTTGGCTAGACGTTTGTCGAGGACATAATATGGGAGGACATGCGAAGGAGCAATGCTCCAAAAATATCTAATATAGCTGAATGTCTCTTCCCCAAACCATCTAGCTATAGGCAAGATATCTACTTTGGCCTCTTGAGAAAACCTAGGAATCGTTTTATCAAAAACTACTTTATGAATAGGCTGCATAACACCTTGATAGATTGTATAAACATGGGGGTGGAAAGGGGATTCCCACATAATTTTATGGTATATATGGATGGAAAGCGGGTTCTGTACAGTCCATTTCCATCCCATATTCGAAAGTTGAGAACTAAAACCAACTGCATGCATAACAAAAGCACTGATAAAGAAAGGGTGAAAAATCCTTAAATAATTACTTCTTTTCCTTCTATATTCCACAATGGTCTTTGCTAAATTGTGTGATAAAATTTGAACCCAGTTCATAATCATTACATTAACTACTGCATCTATTAACAAGAGCCATTCCATGGAAAATTTGGTGCTATCGGGTCTCCAAATAACCTACATATCATTGTTGTTGTGAAACTATGAGGGGGAGAAATGGATGCCATTGAGTACATATCGGTTTTATCTCGTTTGAGTTTGCCTTCGCTTGATCTCCAGGTCTACATAACTATTGGGCGTAGTATCCTCCAAGGGAAGTTTTGGGGCTTAGAGCTCGGATTTTGGTCAAATGTTGTAACCCCGATTTAAAGACTCCACATTTTGTCGGCATGGATTGCGTAGTTTGTAAAAGAGTCATAGGGTTGTCCACCCTCAATTTTTTAATGTAATGTTAGCTGTAGAGATTTACCCATGGTCCACAGATCATGGGATTGTATAAATAGAGTGAGGTTCTAAGTAATCAATAGATCAATGGAATAATGATGATAAGGATGACGAAATGAGTCATATCTATAGTGTAAAGTCTAGTTTTGGGTCGTAGAGTAGGAGAAGGCTCTGCAGCTGAGTGCGCAGAGGAATAGTTGTCCGCAGCTGAGTGTGCAGACCCCTACAGCTAAGTGTATAGGGCAAGTTGAGTCTGTAATAGTTGGAGCATTAATAAAGAGAAGTTTCATATCCATTCTGCATATTTATTTCCTTTTTTATGCATCTGTTACATTGAATATACATTGCACTTTTAATGCTTATATGATGCACGAATATGTATGAATGTGTTGAGTAAGTGAATGCAAGATAGAATATTTGTTTATGCAAAGGTAACTAAGATCTTTAAGAAGATAAGTAACATACACGATGTAGTTTGGGGAAATAGTGCAGGACACTGCCATAGCAGCGCTAAAGCATCTCAGCCCCTGGTTAGGGTTGCACGAAAGGAGATTACAATAGATCACGAAGGTATTGAAGGTCAGGACAGTGCGTAAAGTGACCTACGTGAAGGTAGGAACGGTTGGACTAAATCGACACCTCAGACGTCTCAATGGTGCGGAAACTTGGTTCCAACATCCCCCCATACTGCTTCGGGTGAGACTTTAGTCTGCGCTCTACGTGCTCATGCTGAAAGGGCCAGTAGTGCAGGGATTTGTTTGGCTAATTAACTCTGAACTGGGGTTAGGCCCTCTTTAAGCCAACCAATGTTTCTATTTCTGTGGAAGAAGCCAGAGGCTTCGAAAACTTCTTTCGACCCGATCACCCTCAATGATGGGGACCTACATGACATTGGGGAGACGGTGAGGGACATCACCGTAGAGGCCTGCCAGCAGTTTGCGGAGGAAAACTAGATGGTGTTTGGGACCCTTTGGGTACAGATACAAGAGTTGTAGCTGTGCACTCCACATGCTGGCACTCTATCAACTAGCCTCATAGTAGGCACGTCTGCGGCTAAGGAAATGTTGCACACTAGAATGACCAACACTATAGTGTTGCCACAGGGAGCACTCATTGCAAAAAATCAGGCCGCAAGGCCTATGGTCAGTGTGCTAAAGAGGATCGGGATAAATATGGCTAAACTCCCTTGAGAGACGCTCTACATTTTGCAGGATGAACTTACTGCAGAACTGTGAGCCAGGGAGGGTCACGCACTCTAGGTCATGACTAACCAGTGCATCAACATTGAATAGTTGAGCCTGCAACATGACAAGGTAGTGGCACAGAATTGACATCTAGTGTAGGTGGTCAAGGAAGCCTGCCATATGGTCCTCGAGCGAGCCATTGAAGTAGAGGAATCAGCGAAGGTGCACATCTGAAAACTAGCATCAGGGGTGAGCGAGGAAAAGGAAGAGATGGTTGAGGTTCAGTTGGAGTTGAACTTTCAGATAGATGAACTACAATTGAAGATGCAACCTGTAAGTTTTCCAGAGGTTAAAGAACAATGCACCAATGTAATTACAATAGCAATAGCGGAGGTCAACAATGCAGTGAAATACTGCACAAAGTTGTCCGAGGAGTCGTTCAAGATTGTCACCACTCTACAATAGGACCTGAACATACAACGTTTAAAAACAAAGGTGTGTGAGCTACAAAAAAAATATGATGAAGTAAAAGGGACCACGTAGATGGTTGCCCTTACACAGAGGCTTGTGTGGATGCAACAGGCGAAAGCACTCAAGGAGCAGGTGGATGTTGCTCGACATAAGGAAATAATTTTGAAGGTGTGCTTATAGCTATGGATTGATGTGGCATACAACATTATAGCCTCTATTAAAGAAAAGCTTGCGAATATGCAAGGAACATAGGAACATGTTTAGGGAGGCAGTTCATCTACATCAATCTCTAAATCGCACGTCTAGGAAGTGCAATAGGAAACCACTCAGTGCACTGCTGATCTTGAAGCAATCTAGTCAAAGTTGGGAGGTATTCAAGCAAAGATCTCCACACCGACAAAGTGGCTCGAGGGTGAGTCATGATGCTTATGTTGTGGGCCTATTGGGCGTGGGATCCCCCAAGGCAAGTTTTGGGGCTTGGAGCCTAGATTTTGGTCAAAAGTTCTAACCCTGATGTAAAGACTCTGCATTTTGTGTGCGCGGAGCGTGTAGTTTGTAAAAGAGTCATAGGGTTGTCTGCCCTCAATTTTTTAATGTAATGTCAGCTGTAGAGATCTACCCATGGTTCGCGGACCGTGGAATTGTATAAATAGAGCAAGGATCGAAGTAATCAATAGATCAATGGAATAATATTGATAAGGATGAAGGATTGAGTTGTATATGAAGTGCAAAGTCTAGTTTTGGGTAGTAGAGTAGGAGAAGTGTATGCAGCTGAGTACGTAGAGGCCTAGTAGCTCACAACTGAGTGCGCAAGGTGAGTGGAGTTTGTATTAGTTGGACCATTAATAAAGAAAAGTTTCATATCCATTATGTGTATTTATTTCCTGTTTTATGCATCTGTTACATTGAATATACATTGCACTTTTAATGCTTATATGATGCGTGAATATGTATGAATGTGTTGAACAAGTGAATGCAAGATAGAATATTTGTTTACGCAAATTTAATTAAGATCTTTAGGAAGATAAGTAAGATACGTGGTGTAGTTTGGGGAAATAGACCAAGATGCTACCATAACAACACAAAATAATCTCAGCCCCTGGTTCGGGTTGCGCAAAAGGAGATTATAACAGATCGCAAAGGTATTGAAGGTCAGTACAATGCAAAAAGTGACTTGCATGAAGGTAGCCACACTTGGACTAAATCAGTACCTCAGACATATCAAAGGTGTAGAAACTTGGATCCAGCATCCCCCCATACTACTTCAGGTGAGACTTCAGTCCACGCTCCGTGGGCTGATGTTGAAAGGGCCAGTATTGTAGGGATTTGTTTGGCTAATTAACTTTCAACCTGGGTTAGGCCCCCTTCAAGCCAATAGTAATATCTGATGCATCCTCATTCTCTTTGGAAAATTGCTCAAGGGACTATTTGTTGTAGAGCTTCCGAGGCTCTGGTAGCTGGTACATTAGTTGTAAGATATCTAGTGAGGAATACCCCATGACTTGTTGTCTTTAATTCTTGAAGGTCCTGTCTGAGATATCTACCTCATCAACCACCCATTTGACCATATCCGTGTATGGTATTATTTTTGATCTCACAACTATTCAGTGTATGAATGAACATGTTGTTTCTAAATAGGAGGCATCATATGATTCTTGAGAATTAACCATGGCCTGGGTTGTTCTTCTTCTAACAAGTTATACATGGCATCCCATCTCGTGGTTCCTTTGTCCTTGTTGAATGTGGTATCATAGAAAAGCAGTGCCATGTCTGATTTATCATATGCATTCATCTTTCCCTTCTTTGTCATTCTTTCTAATGATTTTTTGTGTCGAGGTTTCCTAAAATGAAGCAAATGGAAGTTATTAGATAAACACAAGCAAGAATCACAATGAGAATTAAATGATACAATTAACCTTAAAAGGTTACAAGAAAGGAGATTTTATTCCAAATGCAGATGAAAAGATATCGTATCACATCAAGCCACTCTTAACATAAATTCCACTAAACTTATTAACTACCCACTAAGGTCTCTTATCATTGCCTTCATTACTCATTAAACTACTACATCACAAATGGGAAAGGATAAAATTTAAGGTGGTGAGTTTAAATTATGAAAATGCTAATTTTTTTATTGTGATAAGATTACCATAATATCACAAATCACACTATTGCATTTTCAATTGTACATTTTTCTAGAGTTGTTTAGAATTCTATGGGATGCGAGATGTGTGACATATTCTTTATCGTTTAGAGCGTACTTTGCCTAGATGAATAATTACTTCATAAAGTTATTTTTACTAAGTGTCAAAGTTAAGTTATAGTTGATAATATTTGTTTTTATTGGGTTCAGGCTCTATCAGACTTCACAAACTCTTGTAGTTAATAAGATTGGATTTGAAGTAAAGTGTCGTGACGTGATAAGTATTGACTTGCTCTACTTCAATATTGCATTTCACATATTACGACAAGCTTTGTGAGTCTTAAATTTTATGAAAGATGATACACGATTGTGATAAGGGCATCATTTTATAATGAATACCTTAATTCTTAGCTTTGAATGAAAATTATAATAATATCCTAAGTTAAATGTGGCGATCCCTTCCATCGCAATTCACAGATTTTCATTGTTAATTAACCTTTGACACACTTGGTCCAACGATATGTGAAAAAAGAGAGAATTTCTAGCCTTAAGGGGATTTGACTTGATGTCTTGATTTATTTCTAAAAATTTAAAAGAAAGCCCCTAAGTGCTAAATTTTTCTTGGAGGGGTTTTTAATAAAGCGTCCCCATTTATTAATCGAATATTAATATTAAATCAATAAATGGGGGGTTTGTTGAATAGCACAACATGACTCTATAAAAATTCCCTAGACTAAATCCTACACTCATTTCATCCCTTTTCACTTACCAAAGTTCCCTAACACCCTTACCTAGTTCCCTAAATTTTCCTACCCTCATTTCCCTTCCCTAAACTCTTCATCCTATCTCCTCACTCACTTCCCTTATTGTGCCACTAGGGTTTTCTCTTGCAAACTATCAACATGGAGGAAGAGGAGAAAACCTACAACAAGGGAGGAGATTTGTCAAGTTTTGAAGCCCTAAACACTCAGGAGTTAGTCTCCTCACCATTTTCTAAGCAGTTCTTCAAGAACGTTGGTTGGCTAAGATTTTTTGAGGAAGTTCAACAACTCAAGTATGGGCGTAAATCACAAGTAGATAGACATTTTTCGATGCGTTTCAAACCAGCCAGTGTGGTTCATCGTCAGGACAAGTTGAAGAAACCGATCCAGCGTAGCATGTTAAATAGCCGTTGGAATCTCTGCTCAGACTATTTAACATGCTACGCTAGATCGGTTTCTTCAACTTGTCCTGACGATGAACCACACTGGTTGGTTCGAAACGCATCGACAAATGTCTGTCTACATGTGATTTACGCCGAAGCTACTCTTTCCACCATTATGAATCACAAAATCCTCAATTCAAATATTAACTCAAGTATTATTCCAAGTTGATAGCTTGGTTGCCACTAACCTTAGGATAGATAAGGTCAATTTTGTAGTGGTCAACTTTGCAATTTGAACAAAAGCCATAACAGCAGCCGCAGGGATAAAGAATAGTGGAGAAAAATCATTTAATAGCTTGGACATGGATGTGGAAAATTACAAACCCTTCATCAAAGGTCACTACAAAAAAAACATTAGGAAATTTTTTCCTTTTGGACAACTCCTTGAGAAGTTTTCTCCATTGATGAGGGTCATTATGAAGTATTTTACATGTGAGGGAATGTTTTCAAGATTGTACAAGTATCATGTCATATTTCTCATGCATTTCATAGGGGTAAAACCACTTAACATACCCTACTACCTCTATAAGAACTTGGCTAAAATGGCAGAGAAGGCACAACATAGACAAAGTGATCATCAAACCAGCCTTTTTCACCATTCCCTCATCAAAATAATTGTATTGCATTAGATTGCACAAAAGGATATCACTTGGGAGACATTCATTGAATCAAATGTCTTTTTGTCTTCTCCTGGTCAGTCTACAAGCCAATGTACACCATCAACACCATCCTAGTATATGGATATTGGCTCATCTAGCAGAATTTCCGTCAAGAGGACACCTAGTGCTAAGGTGACTCAAACATATAAAAGGGGAAGGAGGCTTGTGTTTGCTCCAAACATTGTGGAAGGGGTCAAGCCTACATGAGGAGAACAAAGATCACCATCACAGCAAGAGGCACCTTTGCAAGCTGAGAAGTCATTCCATCTTGACACTAATATAGTAGAATTGAGGGTTAATGAAGAGCATAAGATAGTAGAGCAGGTCATCATGCAGAAAGATGTTGAGATCAAAGAGCTTAAGGACAATTTATCTAAGGCCAATTTCATGATTTCATTCTTAGAGTAGGAAAATAAGAAATTGAAGGTAAATCAACTACTCTTGGATATGCATAAGGTTGATGTTAGCAATGAAGATGTAAAGGGATAAGTAGTATTTGACATAGATGATTCATATGAGCATCAATAGTAGATGACAAGGAAGAGGCCAAGGACTAGAGGCCTCCAAAGGGAACTTCAACAACAAAGAGAACAATCTCCACCAAAAGAGAAAATATCTTTAGTTGACCTAATTGCAGCATAAATCAATAAAAATAGGGAGTTTTGGCTTGAAATTTTGAATTTCCATTTAGAAAATCTCCTTAAGAGGGCCAATAGAGACAACAAATTCCAAAGACACATGGCTACTCATTACTACACAAGGAATCAAGTCTCCAAAGTTAAGATCAAATAGTTGAAGGAAAAACTCAAGGAAACCCTAATCAAGCCAAATGCGAAGTTTAAGGTAGATTTTCTTATCAATGCTTCCCTCATAGCACAACATGCCATCTCAAATCTTCATGGAGCAAATTTAGACCAATTTTCAAGAAATTTTGGTTTTTGTGAAGTTTTGGCAATTTTTGGAAACACTCATAGGGTAAAAAACGTAGCATGCCCCACACTGTGCTTTTAATGTGGAGATCAGAATGACATTTGATTTTCATATTTTGATTTTTCATCACCTGTACATCACTTCTAGCCATTGGTACAAAACTTTTAGTAGGCTCTGGTAGGTGAAAAAAGTCAAAAACCCCTCAAAAATCACCTCTCTGCCCGCTTTTTGAAGTGCTCGCTGCATTTTTGGAGTACCTCTTGGAGAATGAATTTTTGCAGGGCTAGGAGTAGCCTTTTTTAGTTCTTTAGGATTTTTTCATGTAGAATATATCTAGGGCTATCTCTAGAATTTTTTTCGATCCAACAAAACCATATATTTCAAAACCCTAGAGTTGAAGATATCTAGCCTAATATATTATTCCCACTCCAGTCATATTTAGCTGTGAGCTTCATAGAGAGATCTCACTCTGGTTTAGCAGGGCTAACTGTTGAACCCTAACTGGTTTGAGGTTACCATCTTCTATCTCCTTTCTCAACCTTGGGATATTGTTGAGGATAACATTTTGGCGTCGTTGTCAGGGACATGACTAATACATTTTTCTTGGGATCAATTCTATACATGCATTCAAGGCTATTCCTATGGGTGACAGGTTTGAGTACTCAAAGAAGGCTGATCTAAATCACATCAAGTTAAGGTGTAAAATTTTGGCTCCTAAAAGACACACAAGGTCAAACCCTAACCCAAATCCACCTCTTGTTGTTGGTGATATAGAGAAACTACTAAGGAAACTCAAATCTCCTATTCCTGAAAGTGGACCTCGTAAATTGGTAAGAACTACTTCTTTTCCCGATCAATTGTTTGCTGCTGAAGATCTTTCTTTTGATATCCAATTTGAGTTATCTCTTTTGCGATCAAAGTCTAAATATTTTCTTTTAGAGGTAGCATTTGACCTTGTCAAGTTTGATTCTTACTTGCCTTCTTCCGAATCCCCGTTTTCTAACACTGATCACAAGATTTGGTCAAACTTTAATAAACTCCAAAGTCTAGCTGAACAACTTCAGGTCACGACCGAAAAGGCCCACAATCAATATCAACTTGAAATTTTTTCTTCTACTACTTCATGTACGATACAACTGAATACATCAGCCACCACATATGTTACTCTTAATCTAGCACTACCTCCATTGATATCATCATATTCATCAACATAGCCCATTGAAGTTCCCATACAAATTCCTCCCACAGTCATGGCAAGATTTTCCCCTCTAGCATTACTTCGTCAACTTGCTGCCCTACCCAAAAACTATGGCCAAAGACTTCCTATTTTTTATGGAAATTTAGAAATCATATCTCAGCAGTATCTTGACAAACTGGTGGACTTCATCAGTCTTGAAGAAGTTGATGAAAAGGATGCTAAAATGAGAATTATAGCACATATATTTTCTGGAGAGGTTAAGAAGTGGTTTCGTAGTTTGGGAGCTGGTTCTATCAACACCTCTCAGTAGTTGACAGAGTTATTCTTATCCCAGGGGCAAGAAAAGAAGAATCCATTAAATGTTTTGGTTGAATACAATTCTATGAAGAGAAATCCGAATGAGACAGTGCAGGAGTAGGCAACAAGATTCAATCTTGTGTACAATTCTATCCCTAATGACATGAAACCTCCCCTTAGTTTAGCACTCCTCCACTATCCTGATGCCTTTGATCTGGACATGGCTTATCAACATAGGGAGAGAGACCCTGCCACTTTAGAAGAAATACAAAGAAATTTCCTGAGTGTGGAGGCTAATTTACTGATCAAGAAGTGAAAATTAAAACTAGAAAAAAAAATTACCATTAAGGAGGAGTCCTCCTCTAGTTCTGATGGTAAATTTGACACTCTTATAAAGACCATGGAAATAATCATGGATATAATGACCATTGAGGATTGACAAGCAGAGCCTTTAACAAGGAATCCAAATTACAGGGGACAATAATAGTCACAATTCATAAATAAGAAAAAAGAGTAGAAAAATCAATATCCTCAAGGGAAATTAGAACTCCATTTCAACAAAATTACACTCAAGGTCCGAAAGAAGATGAAGAAGAGATTTATGAAGAAAGCCATTTCTTTGAGGAAGATCAACTACCTATTTTTATGACCGAGGAAGATAAATTCTCTTGGGATTCTCTTAACCCAAGCGATCAACAAATTGTTCTTCCGAACTATGATTCATGGGCAGTGAAAACCCAAGAATACCAAAGGGGTTATCAGAAATCTCTCAGTGATTTGCAGAAGTAGTACAATTTGAGGATCAAGAATGTGCCTGTTACATTAAATCATAAGGGGAAAAATGCTCAGAGAGATGCCCAAGACAAAGAAGCAACCCTTGTAGATCAAAATAGAGAAAAGGAGATTGTCATTCTAAGTTGGAAGAAGACAAATGAAGCTTCTACTAGCAATGTAAGGAAAGATGAGGAGCCTAAAAGTGAAGGTTAGAGAATGGAGTCTCAAAACAAAGGACAACCCAAAAAGAAGGACACCACTTCAAAAGAGGTAGAAAAGCAATGATCCATGTGGATGTTGGTGGTCACCCACATATCCCACTTGGACCTCCACAACTGTCTCTTTCAACTTTTCAGTTTCCTTATTTGTAGCACAATTTACTATTTTTAGCAGTTTTTTGGGTTTTGAACTTCTAGAGCCATTTTGAGGCCCTAAACGACGTCTTTTGGGAAATTTGGGAGCAACATGGGTCCATGGACAGGTGTTTCTCTTACCAAAGTTGTTGTTCTTGGATAGGTCTTTCTAATGAGCTATTGTACACATCAAACGAATATCGGGTGCCAAAGTTACGACACTGGGAAGTTGATGTACCAACTTACCCAAAATGGGACCCACAATTTGGCGTTTCATCTTCTAGGGTTAGGTTTTGGGACATTAAGGGTTTTCCATTGTTTCTCAACAATAAATAGGCCTTTGAGCCTCATTGTAACACAGTTCAGAGGCATGTAGCCGCCACATCTCTTCTCAGAGATAAGCTACCATCACCCTAGCTGGTTTATTTCCATTTCTGTTTGTAAGTATATTTTAGTATTTTACATTAATGAAATGAAGTATTATTTCCACTAAATCTCTATGATTATGGTTATCTTTGTAATTTGTTATGTTCCTATTTAAATCTGGATCAGTGGTATCAGAGGGGTTTTCTTTTTCTTTTTTTTCTTTACATGTCCCCAATGACGTCAAGATATAAGGAGTTAGGGCTTGAACTAGTCGAACCTTTGCATGACTAGCCTCACAAATCCCGATGACCTCCCATGGTGGATAAAAAGAAAGACAAGGGGACAGGAGATCCTATCAAAATCTTACTCTAAGAAGCCCTCGAGTGACAAAGGAACGCGATGATGGACAATGTTGCAGAGATCCTTCAGCAGCTACCCATAGGTGACACATCGACTTCCAACAAATACTCTGGAAATGCCACACCCTTTAAGGTACAATTTGAAATCCCCATCTACAAGGGTCAGATAAACATAGATGTCGTAGATAAATGGTTAAATCTGCTAGAAGGGTATTTTTTTGTTCATGAATTTTCGAGTCGAGAAAATATTGTTTTTAGCTCTTCTCAAAGCAGCCCCCCATGTCAAGGATCGGTGGGAAACCTACTATGAGTAGAAGGATGAAAGTACAGGCTCACTATTTTTAGCCACACCCACTTGGAGTTCATTCTAGGATGCCATCAAGGAGCAATATTACCATGTGAAAAGCTACGAGGAAAAATACATAAAGTGGACCACACTGTAGTAGGGAAGGGACTAGGATGTGCTAGAGTTCACAAACATTTTTCATACCCTTCACACACAGTTCTGTATCAAAGATTCTGAGCTACATTTGGTACTCAAATACCATGGCTGCCTACATAGATACATCAAGGAAGAGATGGATTTCGTAAACATCACCTCACTTGACATGACGTACAGTTATGCTATCAAAATCGAGCAGAAGTTTAAACAGAAGAAGCAAGACTTTGGATCTGCAAATCCGAAGACCAAAGATCAAAGCC
This sequence comes from Pinus taeda, assembly GCA_000404065.3. Lineage (NCBI taxonomy): Eukaryota > Viridiplantae > Streptophyta > Pinopsida > Pinales > Pinaceae > Pinus > Pinus taeda. Next base: position 24,907 of record APFE030500243.1, on the reverse strand, counting down.
AAGGCCGGGTGGCCCAAGAAAACCCGTTGAAGCCGCAAGAACAGAACAACACCACGAAGTCGAAGAAGGACAGAGGAAAGTGGTGTGAGTTCCATAAGAGCCCCACTCACAACACAAGTGAGTGTCAGACCAAGTAGTCACTGGTGGCCGAGTTGAAGGCTTTCGAATTAGATGCATGTTTCGACCCTGAGTCAGAACGCGACAAGGGGAATGGCAAAGGGAAGCAGATCATTGATGCGGAGCCTAGTGAGCCCGAAGATCCAAAAGAGGTGGAGCATCTTTTTGATGTATTGTGATGTTGCACCTCTGGATGTTTGTGATGTACTATTTTGCTAGCCATACTTATGGAGGCGACATGATGTGTATGAGTCCAGGCCTCATGCTGTTATTATTACTTTGGGTAATTCAGTATACAGGATACCAGAGGTAGCCCCACCTACCACCACCTCTTTGATCTCTACTAAGAAATGCAGCAAGATCATCTCCTAGACTAGGAAATTCATTTTCTATCTGGTTTGCTCCCAAAGTAAGGGGAAGATCATCACCACATCCATGACCCCCGCGAAGGGTTCCTCAATGTAGTAGTAGCAACAAAGGGATATGGTTAGGAAAGAACATAGGAACAACTTCTCCTCACCCACAGGGCCACCACACAAGTTTTAGGTGGGTAACAAAGTTTGGTTACATATGCAGAAAGAACACCTTACAAGAGCCCATCAGAAGCTCAAACCACTCTGACATAGTCCTTATAACATTACCAAGGCTATGGGAAACAATGCTTTGGAGCACAACATTCGTCCATTCCTTCGTCTACACCAATTGTTTAATGTGTACCACCCTCGACCATGCTTCCCACCATTACTAGACACATTAGAGATTTCAGAATAACTCAACACGAACCAAGTTTAGCAGATGGAGGAACTCAATGCAATGGGGACCATTTCTTCCTAAGGGGGGAGGAATGATCCAAGTGAATGTTGGTAGCCACCCACCTATCCCACTTGGACCCTCACAAATTTCTCTTTCAGCTTTTTAGTTTCCTTATTTGTAGCACAATTTACCATTTTTAGCAGTTTTTTAGGTCCTGAACTTCTGGAGTTGTTTTGAGGTCCTAAACGACATTTTTTGGGAAATATGGGAGCAACATGGGTCCATGGACCGATGTTTCTCTTCCGAAAGTTTTAGTGCTTGGATAGATATTTGTAATGAGCTATTGTACATGTCAAACGAAGATCGGGTGCCAAAGTTACGACCCCAGGAAGTTGATGTACCAACTTACCCAAAATAGGGCCCACAATTTGGCATTTCATCTTCTAGGGTTAGGTTTTGGGATGTTAAGGGTTTCCATTGTTTCTCAACAATAAATAGGCCTTCGAGCCTCATTGTAACACAGTTCAGAGGCATGTAGTCGCCACATCTGTTCTCAGAGGTAAGCTACCATCGCCTAGCTGGTTTATTTCCATTTCTATTTATAAGCATATTTTAGTATTTTACATTAATGAAATGAAGTATTATTTCTACTGCATCTCTGTGTTTATGGTTATCTCTGAAATTTTTTCCATTCCTGTAGGTTTTAACCCCGTACAAAAATTACCTGCATACGAATTCTAAATCACAGGAAAAATAAAAATGCGGGAGCATAACACATAAAACACATATACACAGAGATTTCCCGCTAGATCTCAAAACCGAGACTACCAGCTTGATTTTTCATTATGTTCCTTTCAATGTTACAATACATATTTATACATGCCGAAGCATCCAATACCATGGACCGAAAACCATCGCATCCAAAACTATGGACCGAAAACCCATAGGTAGGTTCGCCCAACCTAATATAGGGTCCAAAAAAAA
>APFE030500243.1:2046-21669 GCA_000404065.3 Pinus taeda | reverse complement strand
ATATTAACTGGGGAAAACATTTAGAAGAGGGGGGTTATGGGACCCTCTAAATGTCAGTTATGTGAAGCTCAAGAGGAGACAATGGAGCATATTCTCAACAGCTACACCTACACCACATGGTTTTGGGATTCTTTTAACACCATTTTTCAACAGACAGATAGAAACAAAGGTAGTATCATTAACACCCTGAACAAGTGGAGAAAAAACTTTTTAGAGTATGAGATCCTTAATTTGGCCTGGGCCTTTACACCAAGCTTCATTATCTGGAATGTTTGGAAGGAACGGAATAAAAGAATTTTCAAGGATGAAAAAATGACTCCTCTTTGCCTGATGGATCTAATCTTAAAGCAGATTAAGGAGACAGTTTCCACCACTGTGCACAGTCATCCCAAGAATCCTCCCACAGCGCTTGAATTAAGAACTCTCAAGCATTTTGGAATGAAATAGATCATTCACCATGGCCTTAGCAGAAAATAAAGAGTGTTGGAAATGGAAAAGGAGTTCTCGCGTCCTCCACCAAAAGGTTATCTAAAATGCAATATTGATGGGGCTTCAAAAAGCAACCCGGGGATAGCAAGTTATGGAGGTGTGTTAAGAGATGAGGAAGGAAAAATAATCTTTACTTTCCACTTTCATTTAGGCAGAGCCACCAACAACATGGTTGAATTAATGGCTTTGGAACAATGTCTAGAGCTTCTTAAACTAGATCACAGCTCAAATGTCATTATCGAAGCAGAATCAAAGATTTCTATAAATGCAATTAAGAAAATTAGTTATGGAACAGCGCCAGAAAGGGTCTCAAAACATTGGAGACTAATACAAGTGTACTAGAGAATCCAAAAACATCTCCTGAGTCTTCGAATTGTTAGCTTCAATCATGTTCGGTGGAAAGCCAATAAACTTGCAGATTTACTGGCCAACCAAGGAATGATAAATTCAGAATGCAGGATTGAGATGAAGTGGCAGGAGGTGCCTCCAAGCAGGTTAAAAGCTCTCTGCAATGAACAAGCCATAGAGGACAAAGAAATTTTCAAATATTGGGCACGAGTGTCAGGCACAGAATAAAGATTTTTATGCAAGATCATACACATTATTTTGGTCGGCACCTTGAAAAAGGGCATACTCTGAACGGTGACAACTTCCTTTGGAGTAAGGGAACTTGTCTCCTCTTTTTCTCGATTTGCGACATAGGGTTTTATTTATAGTTACTCAATGTGTCGGCTGCGAGTTCCATGGTCAGTTTTTGTGGGATGAACGGCTGGATCGCTCCCACGAGGGAAATTCTACTGCATTCCTCTCTCGGATCGTAAAACCAGGCTTTGAGCGGTTTCCATACGATCGCGCGGCATTCGAATGGTAAGTGGTATTGGATTGTTGAGAGCAATTCCACTAGGCTATCAACATGTGGCATATGTGGGGTTCGTTATACCACCCCTCATCACGCCTTAAATATCATGCTTCTTGGCTTTCTGATTTCTCTTCGAGCCGTCCTTTTTTGCAGTGGCATTCAATGGTCAGATTTGGCCGAGCAATTTTGTGGGGCCGCTAGTATTTTCAATATTTGCAAGTTAATGATGGAAGGGACAGCAGTATTTAACTTTGGTTAGCTTTTAACCGTGGGGGCCATTTGATAGGTTAGCTTGTCCTTTAGTTTGTTAAGTGGGTCACATCTATGGCAACACACCCTTGATGTTTCTGTAGGCCTTGAGAAATTCAGGCTTTTTGTATTTATTGTAACTTTACTTTTGGGTCATTGAAATAGAAGGATAGTCTCTTTTTTCAGCAAAATAAAAAAGCCTAAAATTACCCATTTCCTTTAAGATGTGATTCTTCCTTTCAGCTACACCATTTTGTTGTGGAGTATACGGAACAGTATGTTGCATTTGAATTCCATGCTCAGTGCAAAAGTTGATGAATTTGTTGTTAACATATTCTCTGCCATTATCAGATCTTAGCTTAAGAATTTGATGTCTAGATTGTTTCTCAACAAAGGCCAAGACATGTTAAATACTTCACTCTTGAGTTTTAAGAAGTATACCCAAGTGTGTTTGGAGAAATCATCAATGAAGGTTAATAAATACTTGTAGCTAGAGAATTAAAAACTGGAAGTGGACCACATAAATCACTATGCACAAGCTGTAAAGGGGCTAAGGCATGCCAAGAGGCACGTTTTTCAAAACTATCCCGATGATGTTTTCCGAGTATACATCTGGAACAAACACCATCTCTGCAAGATAACATAGGAAGACATGTCACCATATTTTTTTTACATAGATTTTGAAGGGAGCAATAGTTTAAGTGACCAAATCACTCATGCCAAAGTTTGCTCACGTCACCATTATGAGCAACAAATATCTAAGGAAGAGTTGATGACCCAAAGTTGTTAAACTTATACAACCTTGTAGAATCATCAGCAATGCCAGTAGCTAAAATCTGTCTAGGATACCTTAAGTCCTTAATTACAACATTATGAGGTGAAAATTCAACGATTTTACCTTCACCTGAATGAGTTATTTGATATATAGTTAGAAGGTTGCAGGATAAGGTTGGAACACATAATACATCATTAAATTGACCATTGTCTAGATGAATAGTTCCAATCCCTACAACACTAAGAGATCTACCATCACCAACATATATATTTTTGGTGTTACAATCATTTAAAAATGAAAACATGGCTCTGTTTTTGGCCATGTGATAAGAAGCTCTAGAATCAATGAGCCACTCATGAGAATGAGAAGAAGAAGATACATTTAGTGCATAACCAGACCAAGATGCTTGAAAAACACATGCAGAAAGTGTTAATCCTGGAGATGAAGTTGAAGTTGAAGAATGCTCCAAATGGATGTTATGCTTCTTCATTGCTGCCTCCAAGGCTTTCATCTTCTTAAAGCATTTGGATTCTAGGTGGCCATATTGATTACAAAAGCTGCAATGGCTATCAGTCTTCTTCCCTTTGTTTTTATTTGCCTTGTCAGTTTGCTGAATTGATTTTTCATTTTTGTTGAGACTGAAAGTGCTTAGGACCCTTGTTTGGTTTAGGACCATTCTTTTTAGGATACTGCTTCTTAGGATTCTTTGAGTTTGGTTGCTGCTAGCTAAGGCTTTATTAGAAGAGTTTCTAAGATTAAGAAGACCAGGATGTAAGAGTTTTTCTTGTTCTCTTATTAAAGAATCACAAAACGTATCAAAAGAGGGGGGCTTGTAGGCTTGTCCTTGAGAAATAAAGGCTTCTCTATTAGAATGGAATGTGGAAACAAACACAGAGTAGGTTGGTCCCAACTTAGTAAGAATGGAATAGATAAGGCTACCATCTACTTTCTTAACCTTAACACCTTCCAAGAGAAGTTTAAGGGTCTTGAACTTGGACAAAAAATATTCAATGGAAGAAAAATTATTGGGGTCCAACGTAAGTAACTCATTTTCTAGTTGATGGGATCTAATTTCATTTTTAATTCCAAAAACTTTATTGAGTTGTTTCATTGCTTCATCAGGGCTATCAAGTTCTGTGATATGAAATCTAAGGTTTGGAGACATAAACATCCCTATCAACCCACGTGCTTGATCTTGCTTATTTTCCCATTTGACTACCTTATCTTTATCTTTAGGTTTAGACTCTTGGCCTGAGGCTATTCTATAAAGACCTTTACTTCTAAGTAAATCCTCCATGTATGACACCCATTGGAAGTAATTGGTGCTTTCAAGAATAAATTGGCATGGACTTTCCATTTTATCATAAACTAAAGTTGTAGATGCTGAAACTAAGTGTTCCAATGGAAATATCTAGAAAAATTGGGCCGATTAAAAAAAATGACTCTGAAAACGGCTTCTGAATGAAGAAGTTATGGCTTTTTGAAGAAAAGTTGTTGAAGATGTTGGCGAATTACATGAATGTGCGGAAGTGAATGATAATGTTATGTTTCAAAAAAATCTCCCCCCTTTCCAAACTTAATCTAATGAGCTCGCTTTTAAAAAAAATATTTGACCCACTTGTATAAATAAGTGAAAGTCACTTTTACAATGGTACTTTATGAGCTACCTACTAAATTGTAACTTAAATAAAAGATAAAGAGACTTTAGAATTATAAGTGTCTCACTTTTTATAATGGGTGAGAACACTTTTACATAAACTAACTTTAAAACTTAAATTACATGTGTTTTTTGAAAATGTAACTCAACAAAAAGAAAGACTTGAACTCAAGACCTCTATTCTCATAGAGTAACTTTGGACCAAGTGAGCTAGTTTAAAAGGTTAGTAATTTTTTGAAAAGAGGAAGCGGCTTTTTTTTTAGTCAATGAAACTTTGGGGTGCGTGCTTACTTGAAAAATTCATTTGTGCCTGCAAAACAAAAAACTACACAACCCAACACAGACATGCAAAAAAAACCAAACCTTATGGCTTGAAGTTAGCTTTTGCCAAAAGCTAAATATTTTCCTCAATGTTTCTGATTTTCCAAGATCACAGTAAGGTGCGGCGGAAAGGAGCATACACATGAGAAAAATCCTTCCTTTTTTGTTTCTGATTTTCCCAGATTGCACAGAGTCATGGGGCAAGAACATACACATAATGAAAGGTATAGATACGGTTATAAAAAAAAATAAACCAAAATAAACAGAGAGAAAATAACTAAAACTGCGAATAAACACTCTATACCTCCAGATCTTAAAAATGACGTAGCTAAGGCTACCAGAAACCTTTTCGCGAGAATCGAAAGGGGTTCCTCATTGGAACTGATGCTCCTAACACAATAGCGCAGTCCTCTCGGCCCGAAAGAAATCAGAAATAGTAGATCTAGGAAATGACATTCGGATGCAATTGTACCGCTTCGGATTTGGATCACCAACGGATGCAACCCTCAAATAGCTCTGATACCATGTAATATTTTATAGGGTAACTTCCTCAGATAGAACACCAAAGGAAACCACTCACAAACAGAGCACAGATCAATATACCAGTATTCTTGATGTGGTTAAAACCCTCAATGAGGGAAACAATCCAAGTCTGAGCCAACGCGACCACTTCAGGGAATTTATTAATAAAATAAAGTAAATTTGCATAAGCTTATCTCATGAACGGTCACCCTACAAATGACCCTCCATGCTCTTTAAATAGAGATTATGGACCAATCGGGTGTTAATCCACGTATCGTGTCGATAATACTGAGGAGAGAATGAACAGTTGAATCACAATATGTCTAGAACATATCGTGCCCGTCATATTGTAAGTTACAAAAGTACATAGTAAAGAAACACACTTTACCTAACTCTACACTAGACCAAGTTATACTTAATTATTTCCTATGTGTCGGAATATCCTAACACCATTATGGTCATTATGTTAACTGTGTTGCCGAGGGTTTATTAGTGTTAAACTTTAATTGGGAATCAAGATATTTGACTGAAAATTTTATTTTGGGCTTTTACAAGAGATTTATGAAAACATCTTGTTAACCAATAGTTTTCTCAGTGATTGCAAGTCCTTTGAAATGTTATTGAAAAACACTTTTCTTTCCTTGAGATGTTTTGTCAACAGTTCTCTGCAGAGATAGTAGCCATTTTAGGGTTTTATCATTTCAAAGTTTAGGAGTTCAACCACTCCTAAAATTTGGATCCTGACACCTCTGGTATGCATATTTTTTTATTGTTACATTCGATTTTTATATTGTAAAGAGGGTTTCGTTGGTTAAATTCGTCTCAAAGTTTCGATTTAGGGTTAACCCTATATTTTCTTCATTTGCACCCATTATGAGGGTTTTGTGCTCAAATACCTCTCAAGTTTTAATGGAGACAACATTGATTGAAGAAAACCCTTCTCTGTTAGTATCATACCTTGCCATGGATGCAATTAATTACTGCCAGGTATTACAGCAACTCAATTTCAGTTCACTGTCCTCTATTCCTTATACACTTAGTCTTATACTGAGTTCTTGTTATCTTGAACTCCTTTTAAAATTTCATTATGAGAGTTTCTAACTTAAATCCCCTTCAGAGTTTTAGGTGAAGATTTCACTAGATAAAGAGAAACCCTTGTTATCTCGGTATCGAAGCTTGTCAAGGATGCAAGAAATTTCTATGTAGGTAAAAAACCATATTTTCACCATTCCTCTTCTTATTTCCCAATACTAGGGTTTTTACGCATATTATTTCTATGTTGTCTAGTAAATTCTCTTTTTAGAACAATAATTTTATCTAGGTATTAAAGGGTTTTCTAGAACCTTGCAGGAAGTTATTGAAATGTTGATACTTGGGTCTCATAACCCAGTATATTATCTAAAAAGGTTTATGGTTTTATTATATGTATAATGTAAATGAAAGGCTTATTCTATTTGTGAAACCCCTCTTTCTTGTTTTTATAGTTTTTATCACAAATATGATTTCTATATTTTTTACTACCCCCATGACTGCAACAGGTCATCCACGATAATGGCTGCTAGGAGACCCTCAAGATAATTCATTGATGACTCTCTCAACTCAAGTTCTAATTTTATGGCTTAGGTAATTTGGTGACGAAACTAATATAATTTCACTTTTTATTTGTTACAAGTTAAATCTTCAACTTCCATTTTAAGTTTTACTCAACATAGTACATTATATTTACCTTTCTAAGTAAGAACCCTATTAACATTGTTTTCTCTTCCACGGTTATTTAACGGTATGGAATTGAGCCAACCGATGATGACCATGGTTGCTTCTTTACAACTATTTGAAATATGGTTTAGTATACTCTTTCTCAAGTTATGCCTCTACTTAGAGGATTTCATATTTGAATTTGATATTCTATATGTTAAACATTTTGTATTAATTGTTCACGAAGTATGTTCAGGTAGACTCGTTTTAGATTAAATTTTGTTTAAAATGTTATGTACTCCATTTTGTATGTTTAGGGTTCCTCAACCCATAATTTATACATGGTTAATGTATCTGGTTTAAGCAAGTAATTTTAATATACTACTCTATGTATGTGCACTTAGTCTATGTAATTACTTTACTCTGTACCTGCAATATGATTTTCATCCAAGCATGTATAGTTGTTTTGTTTAAATTGATTTAGTACCTTTGTATTTAACAACATACACCTCCTTAACCCATAGAGTCTTAGTTCCAACAATAATTTCCTTTTTAAAACACTCAACTAAAATCAAAGCTCAAAAGGTCTCTAAGACTTTGTGTAGAAAAGGTGGTTGTATGGTACTTGTGCAAACATGTTTTGTAATTACTACTACAAAGTGTTTTACATGTCAAATCAGTACTACATACATTAAGAAGTTAATACAAAGGTTATCCTCCTTACTAGATTACAAGTATGCTAAACCTACTTAAATATTTTTGTTTAAATATATGGTAGCTTGTAAATAAACCATTTGCAAAGGTTTCTATTTCTTCAATGTTCCTGATACTAAGCAAAGCAACAATACTTTTCCAAAGAAAATACTACCATATTTAGAATTTTCTAATTTAAATTATTCACTTAAGAAATTCCAACATCTTATATAGAGAACATTCATGCCTATATTTTCTCTATTCAAACATATTGTCACACATACACACATATATTTTCTATGTTTACTAAGAAACGTACAAGTATTTGTGTTTTACTTACTGTCGAAGTCATATGCATTCATGAGAATTTTTCTATACCTATTTTTGCATGTTAATCATTGATTTCCTTTCTCGTCTTCATTTAATGCACTATTTATTGTTCGTTTTTATGCAAAACCTATATGCTAGATAACACTTAATAAAAAAATGTTTCAAACTAAATATTCTGATAATAGATCATCTACAATAACTATTTTACTTATCTGAACACTTGGGAATATAGTAGGAAATAACATGTTCCTCCATGTCATCATTCAATGGTATTTTTCCTCCTTCCCCATGCAGACTCTAGCAGCGTCATGTTTTATCTCAATGTCTTCTCTCTCTTTTCTGTACCTAGGATTTTTACAGAAAATATTCTTTCTTTTCCTTCGACATTGCATTTCTTTCTAGTTATGCTTTTGACTCCTCTCTGCCTAGTATAACAATTATGTCTAGTTACACTATCTCTTGGTGGTGATTATTCCTCCTGGAATCTTAGGGAATCATGAGAGGTTATACCTTTGACAGTTGCCACTGGGAACTCCAACCACTTAAATTGTTACTTGATAATAGAGCATCCTGACTACTCATGTGTTGATTCCCATTATATTTCCAAAAACAATATTTTGTTTATTATTGCACATAAATATTTACATCTGTAATTCAAAATGTTTAAAATTACTTTTGGTCCTACGACCCCTGTCTCTAACTTAAATATATACATGTAAACATAAACCCATAAAGTCTTACAAAAATAATTGTAACAGGGGTATTATAGCGATTGCACACAATGAGTTATGAGACAATATAAGGCCTCCATCAAGGACAGAGAGCCCATTTCGAATTCAAAATTGGAGTTTTTACAAGTGCTAGGCCTATGCATTTTAAAGCATATTGAGAAATTTGGGATTTACAACCAGTTAAAGGGCTAGGCTATCATAGTGGAAGCTCGAGCGCATAAAGAGAAACCAACTTGGAGTCAAGCATGAGATGATAATGTTGTTGAAATATTCGAGGCACAATACTTGCTAAGGTTTTGCAAATGGGGTAGCAAGCTAAGTGGGCTTGATTGTGGGGGAAAACTCCACAGTTAAGCGCGCTTGAGCCAGAGGAGATCTGGGATGGGTGACCTCCTAGGAATTCCTGGTTACCGGGTGCAAGCCCCGAAAGTGATGATTGATGCTATGTGATTCGTTCTCCACATTTCACTAGTTTCAATCCCACTTCTTCAGCCCTATGAGCATCACCCGATGCAATGAGTGCTTAGTGAACTATTCAAAAAATCATGAGAAATTAGTCAGTTACGACTACCTCTCATGGAAATGGTCATATGTGAATGACTTACTTAACGCAGTTGAATCCCAAAATGATATCTAATATGTTGTTGAAATCTTGGAGGTTGAATTCTTATGAGTCACCAGAAGATCACCATTGAAATTTGAATCCTTATTGGTCGATAACAAGTTTTTAAGGTTGCAGGAAAGGTGGAATGCACATTGGACCCATGGGTTATGCACTCATCCTATGACCATTGAGTAAAATGAGAGTTGACCCAATGAGCCCACAACCATCGATCTCGTGAAATCACACCCGTTGAAAGTTTTCATCGAGCAAAAGGAAGGTCGATTGGATGCAGTCCCTAGGAACCAATGTAGTTTTAGCCATTGATCTCTATTGAAATATCATGGCCCTAGGAACGATGTCCCACACCAGTAGGAGCTCATGTTGTAGTCTGGTATGTATATGGTTTGGGCCTAATCAAGGCCATGGAAGTTCAAGGATCCATCATTGTTGATTGGAGGCTATGACAACCACAGTCGTTTGCAAATGAAGGAATGAGGTTAATCGCCTCGGATTCAAATCCTGCAAAGTTCAAACTAAGGCATAATGCAAGGTGTGCGCCTAGGCACTAAGCTAGTAATGAGGAGTGATATATGTGAATTATGCGCGGGCAAGATAAAGGGGTTTTTGGTTGTGGTCCAAAGAATGACCATGAAGGTGACGATGAGGTGAGGGAGTGTGTGCTTCAAACCCATCAATGGATCCTGATATGGTTGAACTCTAGCAAATGGATATTTTTGGCTTGTTGATTGTGTATGATCAAGAGTAAGAGAAGAGGTAGTGGTTGGAATGGTAGAGATTTGTCATGGACATTTTAAATGACCCACTATAGTGTTAATTTGGGCACCACATGAAGTTATGACGAAGGATAAAGAGAAGCGTCAGAGGTTGTGTCAAAATGGGGATTACAGAAAAAGCCTAAACGAGAGAGTGAAAACAACCACACAAAAGAATAAGATTGATCCTATTTAAAATGGACGAATAATCAAAAACAATAAGGTTGTGTCAATAACATATTACTTTATATCTATAGCTTATTTACAATCAGGAAAAACACCTCCCTTCATTTTCCTTGTCTTGTTTTTTGTCATTTTTTTCCCATATATATTATAAAGAGGCTTTGGTAATTTACTGTAGACAACATGTTCAAAAAAACTCAAGATTTATTAGGTTAGTAATGAATAAATAATACTTGTCATTAATTTTTGGTTTGAAATATGTTATGGATAAAAGTACTCAACGTACTTAATGCACTCAATGGTACATTAATTGTCTTCGGCTAGCATTCGTTGTCCACTCAAGTCAACAATAGAATATAAAATAATTTTGTAAAAAAAATATTGTAACAGAGAAATTATCAATCATGCAAAGTTGAATGTTTATATCAAAACATACGAATTGTGGTAGAAACAAGAAGAATAGTTTTTTTCAGAAGAAAAAGCATCATAGATTATATTAAGTCAATATAAAAAACCATGATTGGGTACATATGGATGACTTGAGAAGCTCCATATCAAGACATCATTGAGAGGAAGCATATAGGAAGAGAGACATATAGCCTTGCATAATATGGAGACTGTAGAGAAAAAAGAGCATATGGAAAAAAATGTAGAGAGATAGTACTCATGGATACATATGCTTTATCATGATAATCAAAAGAAAAGAGCAGTGGCTGAGCCCAAGGATTTAGGCCTGTGTGCTTGAAACATGATCAAAAATTGAGCTAATACAGGGCAAAATGGACTTATAGGGGACCTTGGAATCTCTGAAAATTTTATGGTTCCACCACTTCCAAGCAAACCAAATCATGATGACAAGAAGAGGGTGCCTTGACTCGCATTGTGAACACCACCATTGAAAGGCTGCATGAACAGAAGCAAAGACATTGTGAGGAAAATCAAATAAAATAGCAAGCTCATACCAAATTTCCTGTGAGGAGATGCATTGAAAAAACATGTGAAGATTTGTCTCCTCTTCTGACTCGCACATCGAACACCTGCTGGGGCCATGCCAATTCCTCTTCCTCAGATTATCCCATGTTAGATTTTTGTTATTGAAAACCAGCCAGGCAAAAAAGATCATTCTAGGAGGGCATCCTAATTTCCATAGAGCCATCAGGAAAATAAAGGCATAGCTCAATGCCTTAGCGCAGATGAAATCGGAGTATATGTCTTTAACTCTGACTGGTGCGGAAGCATTTGGCATGAACCAGATAAGATGGTCATTTAGTCCCCCGTGTACAATCCCACATGCCTGTAAAGAAGCAATGACCGCATTCCATGTAGAAGAGTATTCAGCCAGCAGACCAATGTCAATAGCAGCCTTCCAATTGGGGGAAAGGCCCAACCAGTCCAAGATGAGTTTGTCCCAGGTGAAAACACTAATTCTGTGTAGGGCAAATAAAAGATCTTCTGGAAGATATAAGCTGCGACTACAGGCGATAGGATCAAGGCCAATGAAAATCCTGTTTCCAGAGTGGATCCTCCATCTAAGTTTTGACAAAAAAAAATTATCGACTTTCCTGAAGCTAAGCCATATAGCCGACCCTTTTTTGATTCCAATAGCACCATTTCTATACCAGAACTCCAGGCCTTTACCTTTCATATATTTCTGTTTAATAGTCTCGCTCCATGGCCCGACCCCAAAAATCCCTCTCCAAAGCGATTTGCACAAAAGTGCCTTGCCAAAGATTCTCAAATCCTTTAGACCCCAGCCCCCCAGATTCCTTGGCAAAGAAATTCTATCCATTTTAGATAGGTGAAACTTCCTCTGTTCGGAGCTACCTCCCCAAATGAAATTTGCCGTGATCGAGGTCATCTTTTGGATTATGCTAACTGGAAGGAAGAAAAGATGTGCCCAGTAAACTGCCATCTGCAATAAAACAGCTTGAGAGAGTGTGACCCTGCCTGCCAAGGATAGGCTCCTGTATTCCCATACAAATATTTTTTTGAAAAATATTTCTGTCAACCAGAGCCAGTCGAATTTGGAGTAACCATTTTCTTTAAGGTGGAAGCCAAGGTATTTGAGGCCGTGCTTGAGCGATATGGATTCAATACCAAAGAGCTGAGAAATCCAGTCCACCGTCTCCAAGTCGACATCATTATGATATCGTAGAGATTTTGCTTTGTTTATAAAGAGTCCAGAAGCTCTTTGAAATCTGTCCAGAATATCTTTTAAACAGATCCACGAAGATCTATAGAGCACTGCAAATAAAAGAACATCGTCTATGAAGAGGTTGTGAGAACAGAAAATGTGCCTGCATACCTTTATGGGTTTACATCTATCTTCAGCCACAGCTTTGTTGATATGGATACTTAGAGAATTCATGGCTAGGATGAACAAAAGAGGCAAGAGAGGACATCCCTGTCGCAGACCTCTCTCGGCTTGAAAAAAGTGAGTGGGAAACCCGTTCCTTCCATTTGGTTCTCAGTTGTTGACATTGATTTATTTCAATAGACACGGAGGGAGAAAAATCAATAGACAAGTTGTGAGTCAATTTCTATATATGGAGAAGCAATTGTTTCAACGGAATTTTTGGGTTGAAATTTATATTAATTTTAAAACTGTAGTTTGTTATTTGATTTGACTTGTTTGAAAATTACTTGGGTTATGACGATAAACCTAGAATTTGTGATTACTATGATTTGTTTCATTATAATGTAATGATAATATGAAATAAATTTTAATTAATTCTTATCTTAAATAGGGTTGGATAAAATGTGAATTGATGGGAGGTGAATGGCATTATCATTTTGTATGGTTGTGATACCTAAAATTAATATATTTGAGGTGTAATTACTATTAATTATTTGGGTAGTGTGATAAGGGTGTCATGTATACATTGACATGGAAGTGTGTCAATATTGTATGGAGTTTGAAATGAGTCGAGATATATTATGTGATACATCATATGATTTACTTTATGATTATGGGACAATTTGATGCGTTAATTTAACTGTATGTAAATTCTTGAAATATTTTTGTTGGCCAATTTACAAAATGGTAAATGTGGTTATATGGAATGGTACAAAGTATCATTAAGAGAGGAGGAACAACAATCTTGTTTCCCCTATTCTTGTATGTGGCTCAGGTTGAAAATCTTGTCACACTTTTATTTAGAGGTTGCACATTACTATGAGGGTGGGTCATGGAGTTGTCCACTTAAAAGGTTTATCTAAGGGCATGTAGTAAAGATGCATCTTTATTTCTCACTGACCCTTGGTCTCTCAAAAAGGATGACAAAGGTTAAGTTAAGTATGTCTCAATAGTTGCATCACTACACCCACCAACAATGTTGGATACTTGAATAGTATGCATGAACTTGGCACAATAACTCTTGAAGTGTATGGACAAGCATGGTGCCCTTGGTATCAATTATCAATAATTGAGAATATATTAAAAGATGGTTGATTAAAGAAATAAAATAATGTTTAATTTGACATGTGCATTTTAATTAATTTACTTGTGAAAATTTTAAATGCATGGTCAATTAAGTTATTGAGCATATAGATTAGTATATATTGTAAGTAACAAAAATAATATAATTAATTTGAAAATAAATGCATTTTAGAATGTGCATGAAATAGAAAAGAAGTAATTTTTATGTCTATTTTGGAATAGGACTTCTAGAATTTTAATTTAATTATTAATAATTATTAGGTGGATGGTATGGATTTAACCTCCACATATTATTTTAGAATATCTTAGTAATATACACAAATCAAGGGTTGAGATTTATTTCCAAACTAGTTTTGCCTTTTTATCCCTTTTAATTAAATTCATTGATTAAAAAAAATGTCATATGAATAATGTCATATGAAATGAGTTAGGATTTTTTGGTATGCGGTATTCATAAGCCATGGTGATGCAGGAGCATCTAAGCCTAGCCAGCAATGTGATGGAGTGGTCACATGTTGTGGCTAATGCAAGTTTAGAGGAAGACTTGGTTGTTTAATTTGTATTAATTTCAAGTACATGTAAGTAGTTAATTATTGCCTAATTCTAAACAGAATTCGGAATAAATGGAAAATGATCCTCCCTGCGTGGAGATCAAGCCAAGTAGTCTAGTTTGTTTAGATTAGGATAGGATTTGATTTCTAAATGTACAGTTTATTCCTTCAATTGTGGAGGAGATGGTTAGCTTAGACATATATGTATTTTCCTGTCTTTTCTGAAGAAGTGGGAGAGACAGAGAGAGGATTCGAGAGCATTGTAAGCCTACAGGCAGCGTAGGAGGAGGAGGCCACTAACTAGAATAATTAGGCCAGAGAGTGGCAGAGAACCTAGAATAGGTCTTTGATGTTGTAATCTAAGCAAGGTCGAGACTCTGCAATGTTATGAATGAAATTAATGTTGTGTGCATAATTACATAAGCGGCCCGTGGAGGCATTGAATGTTTAGTTTTCCCTGTATTCGGATGAATTTGGTGTTGGCTCTGTGTTTTGATTCTTTACCGTAGAATTTCTCGTGGTTAAGGCAAATTTGGTGTAATCTGGGTCTGCAAGCGGAAAACCCATTTACACAGATAAATTGCGCAAAACACTTAGCAGATTCGACAAAACGGACTTGAAATAATATAAATACCGCTTTTGGGACTTATCGGGTCTGGGTAATATTATATATACTGCATTGCTCAATCAGATCAGCGTAGGTCTCAGGCATGTCCCCAAACCCTGGAAATATGCGATTGTCGATATATCGCATCGGCACTTCGGAGCGGGAGCAGTAAAGTGTTAAGTGGCATATTGCGATCACCAATATCGATTGGCAATATGACATCGGACCTCTGCCGAGGGATAGCGCTGATATTTGTGGATCATTGGAACCCCAATCGCCGATATTGCGATTCAATCTGAGTCGTCCAATCGGCCAGATCTGGATCTGCGGCATAACATATATATTTGTTTAAAAAGAGGGAAAAAGCGTTGTTTTGGTATTTTTTAATGGTAATTCATTTCCGAAAGGGAAAACACATTGTTTAAGGGTTTCCGAAGACAGTTTTGGTTCCGATAGGTAAAAGGCCTATATTTTGTGGAAAAGGGTGTGAAGTGGGGTGATTATTGCATTCTAAGGCTAAATGCATATAAAACGCTTCTGATATGCACATGTGAGGGCATGAAGCTTTAAAAGGCCATTAATAGGGAAATGAATCCCGATAAGGTATATTTGTCCTGGAAGCCTTAAGGTTGCGTCAATTTTGGTATCATAGCAGGTTTGTAATTGAATAATTGGGGTTAAACAGAACAGAGAAATTATGTATGAAGGAATTAAAAATGGAGTTATGTGTTAAAGTACTTATGCAGGAAAGAGGAAGGATCATATTCTAATCTGAGAGAAGGCACACAGAGGTGATCTGTAGCAGAACTTGCAGATGCAAGAGATAGAGGAAATCGATTCAAAACACAGGTGACAGCATAAGAAAGTGTGAAGACTACAACAATATATAACAAGAGAAGCTGTGAGAGAAGAACCAGATGTGATCTTAAAAGCAGAGAAAGGAAAACACTCTGAAGTGGCAGGGAACCTGAAGAATCCAACAAGATATTGGACAGAGAGGACAATTGAAGTGTTCTCAAGAGAGAGTGAGAGATTGCAGAAGCCTAGAAGGAGCAAAGGTGTTTCTCAAGAGGAGGTTCTAGATAGAGGACTGTGCTTACCAAAACACTGAGTGAGGAGAGCTTAGTGAGGTAAAATCGCAGTAAGGAGGACTTGTTGTTGTAGAGGCTTGTTGCAAAGGAGTGAGGAGCTCATGAAGAGAGAGGAGAAGAAGATGACTATTGATAGTCATAGCAGAGGTTTAGAAAGAAGCCACAGCATAAGGAAAGATGCCAAAGCAAATGGCATGAGGATGAGTCAAGAAGAGTTTGACTGAGATAGAGCTGAGATAGATTTCCAGATTGGGATATTGATGGAGATGTTGCAGAGAAGTGATGAAGACCAGAAGCATGGTTGGGCCATGAGAAGGAGAGTAAAGTGGTAGAGGCTACAAGAGAAGAGAAATTAGCAAGTGAATTTAGAGATAGTAGAAGATTTGAGAAAGATTGAGCAGATATTGAGTGCTCAAGAGGAACTAGAGGAACTCAGAGAAGCAGAAGCAGAAATGGAAGTTTCCATTTGTAGACCAGAACAAAGTGAAATGTTGGGTGGAGAGGATAATGAGAGATCAGCTAAAGATCTCATGGACTATTGGCATAGTTGTTGGGTGCCAGAATTACACTTAAGCAAACTCCTCAACACAAAATTTGTCAACCCGAGGGATCCGTAAACTTAGAGACGAAGCATAGGCAATGCCAGAGATGGTTTGAATCTTCCTAATATAAATCCCTACTTTCTTTAAAGGAAAGATTGCAGAACCAAATTAAAAAGAGAAAAAAGGCAATTTGAACCATCAAAATAATCTAAGACTAGAACAAGAAAGAATGCATTTGCAAGAGGGAATTAAAGATAAAGGGAAATCACTCTAGCTAATTATTGTTTAACTACTGAGTATGTGTTTTTCTTTAGCAGAGACACTTAGAAGTCTCATCAGCTGGGCCCTTAAACCTACTCCTTTAGTGATTTCCTTCTTGCACTAATATGTCTTGCACTATCGCAATCTCCTTGCACTAGTGCAGGAATAGAGATTTATGCAGAAGGTATAAATGGTGTCTTTACTAAAGGCTTTTTACTTCCTGCAAGGGCTTGAACTTTTCCAGGTTCAAAGCACTCAGATCCCGTGGCAAGAAACTAGTTCTTGCAACGGATCAGAGCTTCCTGCATTTAGCATTTAATTCTTAAAATGAGTGCTTAATTATTAAAAGGGCTATTATACTGTTAAATCAAATTGCACACATAAAAATGAATGTTTCTAATCTTAACAAAGTTCAAGAATAAAGAAACAATCAATATACATTTATCTTGTCATAAGAATTTAATGAAAGAAAGAAGATTGCGGGAATTAGACTAAGAAAGCTCGCTGCATCACACCAACGTGCATTGGTGCAAATTTATTTCTCCTGCGTGGACCGGGCGGGGAAAACCAACCAAACAAAATTGCAGAAAACGAAATATCACACCAACGTGCATTAGTGCAGGTTTATTTCTCCTTCTTGGACTAGGCGGAGGAAACCAATCTGAAATCAAGTGCAAGAAAGGAAATTTATCTACTTCACACAATGGATCCGCTTTCACTCAAACAAAAATGCATGTGCATAAAATTAAATCACACTTGACAATGTAAACACAAATGATAGGAAATAGGAAATGGGGTAAACATGCTAGGTTGGCTGTGTTGAAAATGGCAACAAGAAATGCTAAAAATACACTGCTATAAATAGCAGTTTGGGTACAAGTGCTGGATTGAGCAACAGAGAATGAAAAATGGAAGTGCTAAGTTAATTAGTTGTGAAAAATCAAACATGAAGTCTATGTGAGGACATGCAACAATTTCTCTATTAATTGAGGAATTTATCCATCAGTTAAAGAGATAAGGATGAATTCTAATTTAAGTTGTAATTAGTTGGCTCAGTTAACTGAGTCAAGTCTAGTTAGATTGATTTAAACATTTTGTTTAAATTAATATGAGTTCAGTTAGTTAATGCATGCTTGCATATAAATGTTGCTCTCCAGATAATTAAATATTCTCTCATGAATAACTCATGCATGTCAGTTCAGACAGAGACCCAGTTGAGATCAGAGAAGGGATGGTGTATTATCAATTGGATGGATTTTTCCTATAAAGGAAGCTCATCCATGGAGAAGGATTTATCTCCTTCAGGACTACGTAGTTAGATCAGAGGTTAGTGAGTGTGTGAAGAGGCCAATTCACACAAGTGGTTGCACTAGACCCCAATCAAAATTGCGCAAAGAAATAGGAGGCTTGGAGGGCAGATCAGGAGGTTTGAGAGAGGCCTTTGACTATCTATGAGCAGCAGAGGTATTGCAGAGAGAGCAAGATAGCTTTTGAGCTAATTCTTTTTGTAATACTGGCTATATTTCCACTTGTATGATAATACAGAGTTGGGATTTTAGGCTGAGGCTTTCCCCTGGTTATATATTATGTGTTATGTGTGATCGATTTCTTCATATCAGTTATATGGGTTCTTATTGATGTTGCTCATGTTCGATTAAGCTTCCGCTAAATTAGTTGTAGAAGTAGATCAAGTATTTTGCTTTATTATATTGCATTATCAGGTGATCTACAGGTGGAAATTGCTACATGGTATCAGAGCCAAGGTGATCAAAGGAGAGAATAGTACACTGAGAGGAGATTTCAAAGTTTTGAGTTTTGGGCCGAGAGTTTGCAAAGCAGATTTGAAAGTTTCTGTAGAAAAATTTCAAAAAAAAATAGAAGATCTGAATTTCTTGCAGAAAAATACCCAAAATAAAAATAAAAAATCGACTGAATCGGAGTTCGGAGGGAGATATCGTTGATTTAAAATCAGCTCTTTTTCCATAAAATTTCGTGATGGCAGGAAATATGAAACACATTGGTGTGCTAGCCAAGAACCTGTATGCACTTGAGGTACAAGATGCATGCAAATCCTTGAAGATAAAGGAAAAGGTTAGATACTTGTTGGTTGAGAGGGAGAGTAAATTACCTCTCGAAATGCAGTGCCAGGAGAAGTCTCAGATGATTGTGGAGGAGCCACGATTGGTGAAGCAGCTGCAGGAGGTTGTGGAGCAGCCACAACTGGGGAAGCCGAGAGGAGACAGAGTGAAGGCATCCACTCACGCAGAGACCTCCAGTAGGGGGAAATTTCGAGCCAAGTGGGAAGAGGGATCACATGCATCTATACCTCCAGGTCGAAGGTGGAGCGATGTGGAGTGATGATCCCAATAATGTTGGAATAGGGGCAGGATCCTTGAGGTACCCAACCTTTTTTATTCGACTTTGCTACAGGAGCCCCGACGAGGAGTAGCAGGACTAGCTGATTGGGTATAGATAGATGTAGATGGAGTGGCAGAGAGAGCTACAATGTAGGAGTCCCAGGACTATGTAGAGCTAGCAAGATGCAGCAATGCGAGAGGCACAGGAGTGTTGCACCAATGCAGGCTGGCACAAAGAGGTGTTCAACGGTGCGAGATGCATGGAGTGTTGCAGCAGCTCAGGGGTCAGAGAGGGAGCACTTGTCAGCGACAAATGGAGCTTCAGCATCAGAGGATGTTTCTAGCCCAATAGAGAGGTTAGTTGGGAGTTTTTTTTGTTTCTAGAGTTGTTGGAGCAACCACACTTGGTAGAAGTGTTACATGCAGAACATTCCAAAGGTTAGGGATCAGGTTCGAGTTGAAGCCTTTCTTGTTGAGAGGGAGTGTTGAAAATGGCAACAAGAAATGCTAAAAATAGCACTGCTATAAATAGCAATTTGGGTACCAGTGCTAGATTGAGCAATAGGGAATGAAAAATGGAAGTGCTAAAAATAGCATTGTTATTTTTAGCAGTTTGGGATGGATTCCAATTTTAGTCAGTCCGTGGACTAAACATAGGAAGTGAAATTCGAATTTGAACTTAACAGCTATTTGAAAATAAATTAATTAATTCACCATGAGTTAATTAGTTGTGAAAAATCAAACATGAAGTCTATGTGAGGACATGCAATTGTTTCTCTATTAATTAAGGAAATTATCCATCAGTTAAAGAGATAAGGATGAGTTCTAATTTGAGTTGTAATTAGTTGTCTCAGTTAACTGAATCAAGTCTAGTTAGATTGATTTAAACATTTT
>APFE030500242.1:0-11575 GCA_000404065.3 Pinus taeda | reverse complement strand
AAAACACCTCCAAGTTCATTCATCACTTGAGCTAACTTGGATAGATATGTAACAATGGGCTCATGCTTTCCCATTCGAATGCTCCTAAATTTGTTCTTCAAAGCAAGATTTTTGGCATCATTACCACTTTCAAAAATATTAGTAAGGGACTTCCACATTTGGAATGTTATCCCCTTCCCATGCAAATTTGGAACAATATGGTCTCTAACTCCTTCTAGGATCATCCTCCTAGATTTGGAAATAACCTTCCTCCATTGAGTTAGTTGTTGTGCATCTGATGGAGGAGGTTTGGGAATATCAGTCTTGATGTATTCCAAAACTTCATTATCATCTAACATAGTCACCATCTTGTCCTTACATGCACAAAAATTTGAAGTCCCTTCTAGGGCATGCTCTCTCCTCAAATCATAGACTGACACGATTCCTACACTTGTAGAACTCTTGCAACAACTGATCTCCTCTTCAATGTGCTTTGAATTTGATCAAGGAACTTGGTCTCTATCTTGTTTTTAGCTCTCATACCATGTAGAAAATACTTGAAACTTTGCAATTTCTAATGAGAGAAAACAAATTTGCAAAAGAAACAAGATTTCTCTACCAAAATTATGCGGAAAGAAAACAATGAATAGAACCAAATCACACATATATTTATTTTTCTAAGTTAGGCTAATTCTATTATTGAAAAAATATTGTACACTGAGGCCTTAGCCTGTGCATATCCATGCCTAAGTGTTGGCAAAAAACAACAGAAACAGAGTTTGGACTACCCATAATGGGAAACCAGTCCGAACCAAAAAACGAGTGCAAAATTTAACTTGTTGCCCACGCACGGGAAACCAACAATTGCACACAATTGTTTATTAGTTTTTCAGAGTGAAACAGAAACCAACCAAGGAACCTAATACTATCAGATTTTCCGGAACCCCCATTAAAGAAACTAGAAAGCAAAATTCCAATAAAAACCTGAAAAAAAAGCAGACACGTGGCAGGCTGTGTGGCGGGCCATGTGGTAAACATGTGGCAAGCAGAGTGGCTAACTAGGAGTGAGGTGGAGACGACGGGTGTTCCTCCACGATGAAGCACCTGTACTCCTCCATGTCGACACCTGCCTCAAATCACACATATATTAATCACACATAGAAATTTATTTAGGAAACCCAACTAGGAAAAACCCCTCTTGCTTGTATTATCAACTGAGTAATCTGATCTATTACAGAGAATCTACTTCAAGCTTGAAGCTCCTATAATACTGATCAACTTGTCACAAGAACTTCCCAACACATAGCCAACTAAACTTGCAATTAAGCTCCTATTTCCTTGCATAGCTCCCAAGAGAAATAGGCTTACTCAATTCTCAAGCTTGTACAAAAAACCTGTTGTAAAATACTGAATTACAATTGTGCCTTCATCCAATCTCAATAGGCAATTCAAATTGCATGACCTACCACGGCTAACTTTAGTAGCTGCAACTAGTTAACTGAGAGTAAGTTGAGCTAACAGAAAGTCAACTACACAACTAAACTCATAACTATCTCTAATATAGAACTAGAGATCAATTAACTAATAGACATTAGAGATAACTCAAATAGTTAGCTAATTTTAGCCATCAACTGGTCCACAACTCACTGAAATCCATCTAACTTGAATTAACTAACAATAAACTAGTGATAGGTCACATCACACATGTTGACTAATGACTAACTCAAATTTCTGTGAGGCTGAATTCAAATTTGCTTCTTTGACTAAGGCATAAGTCAAAAGAAGCCCTTCCTTGCTACAATTTTAACACCTGGAAATGTTTCCCCAAAGGTTGATGCATCTAAAAGAAATTGAACATCATATCATGGTCACAAGCAAGAAACAAATGAAAATAATATTATAAAATGCAAAAGATGGTCGAAACATTTAATATAGCACGTGGGAAAAAGACAAACATAGCTCTAGCTCTTTATCATGGCCATCACCCTAGTTCCTAGGGTCCATGAGTGCCCCCACATCATTAAGGAACCCATGCACGTCCCAACCCCTGATGGGCAATGAACTTCCCAACCTTAAGGGGTTAATAACTTCTTTACATCATACACAACATGCTCTCATTTATTGGAGCCCTAAGAAGTAATAGAATGAAGAAAATAAAGAAAAGGAAAAATACAAATAAAGAAGGGTGGAAAAACAAAGGTTGGGGTACTCATCTATCCACAATTTCTCCCTCCTACATTTATACACCCAATATGTGGACATCCCTCATCACTACCACCCTTGAACCCATAGAATTTTGCCTCAAGGCACCTATGACCCCATCCATTTCATCATCATTCATATGCCATCTAACAATTGAAGGATGTACTAGGGACTGGCCTTTCCCCTTAGGGGTTGGGAACACCTAATTGTGTTGTTTATTAGCCACTCCTCCCTAGAGAGGTAGCATTATTACGAGATTAAAGCCCCAATTTGGAAAGGAAGCCCACAATAGGGGAATTTTGAGGTATAAAATAGGTCTCCTAAGGAAATTATAAAATAATAGTGGAAATAATAAAAAAGATTAGATTACATCAACAAAATTTAGAGGGAAAGAAGAAAAATTTGTTTTTTCAACTTGTATTTTCAACTTACTGCCTTACGGGTTTACTCAAATTTTGAGTGGCAACATGTGTTAGATGCAAAATTTGATTCCTCATCCAAGGAGTACCCACACTGCATACTTTTGATGGACCCTGCCACACGAAAAATGATAAATACATGAAAAATGTGATTTCAATCACGTTTTTTCATGTATTTCTCATTTTTGTGTAGAAAGGTCCATCGAAAGTATGCAACATGGGTACTCCTTGGATGAAGAACTGAATTTTGCAACCAACGAGTACTCACACTCAAAATTTGAGTAAACCCTTAGGGAGATAATTTTAAAATACGAGTTGAAAAAGTAGTTTTAATATTTTATTATTTTTATTATTTCTAATTTTTTACTCCAAAAATGGTGAATCATCCCCCATGGTTGACATCATCGTCTTGAATTCTATTGGTTCTTATACATTTTATTTTGGTTGTACATTTTTCTTAGGAGGCCCATTTTAGATCTCAAAATTCCCTTAATGAATAGGAAGTCTTAATGTGCCATTAATTAATAAGCTTGTCTCACTTAGATGCACTAACGAATTATTGTACCTAATGTTGAGGATGCGACAATTGACATTATATGTAATTAGTAGGTGGTTTCATCATGGGTTGGGAAATTTAATTGGGGCCCATGTCCACCAAAGGATCATATTGACACCCCCGAGTGAGGCAATGAGAGCCATGGGACTCCCATCATATGCATAGCATCATTTCACGCCATGGGCACCTTTAGCACCCTCAGCAGTCTGCTCATTTCCCCACATCATTCACGAGATGATGCACTTGGACCAGTGTACCCCAATTGGATTATCATTTGCCGCGTGTTGTGGTAGTTGATCCATATCCAAGAGGGGGATTTTCTCTCCCCTTGAAACATGGGAGGGAAAGCACCATCATAACAGCCCTCGACCTTGGAAAAATTACAACCTATTCCATTATCAGGAGACCCATGAAACCAATTTTTGTTGCCTAAACAAAAATTAGGGCCCCACACAATGAATCACTTGGAGAGTTGGGGGCCATCCCCTAGTTCAATATTTATGGATCCCTCCCACACATTTTGGCACAAAGAGGACCCAATGTTACCTTCCAACAACCCTACATCAACATGCCATCATCATTTTGGGTTGCATTTAGATGGTTAATTCATATTTTGTAAAAACTATTTGGTCAATTTGTGACCAAGGTACGTATCTTGCCCATTTTTATATTCTTGAGGGGCTCTTAGACATAATTTGACTTAGTAGGACTCATATAAATAGAACATAAATTCATTTGTACTGATCATCATCATCACTTGGGAATTTCAGCCTTCTTGGCAAATTCACACTTGTTCTTAGATTTACTATTGGATGATCTTGAATGCATTTCGATATTTGGAGCTCAATTTTGATCTTCTTTAGGATATATCATGTTGTCATCTTGTAATTGATTTTTCTTGCAATTTCACTTTTGAAAATTTATAATGTATGAAATTGTTGCAATTAGATTAATGCTATGTTGTGCCCTAATTTTGTGAAGATAA
Source organism: Pinus taeda (assembly GCA_000404065.3). Classification (NCBI taxonomy): domain Eukaryota; kingdom Viridiplantae; phylum Streptophyta; class Pinopsida; order Pinales; family Pinaceae; genus Pinus; species Pinus taeda. The sequence continues at coordinate 7,434 of APFE030500242.1, read as the reverse complement.
ATTTTGAAATCTATTTGGTTGGAAATTGCATATTTTACTCATAGCATGACATGTGATGAATGTTCCTTGTGGTGAAATAATGTTTTTCTCCATAAAAATCCATAATTCCTGAGTGGGTAATTGTTGACGGTTAGTACCCAGGGCATCAATTATTTACCTCCTTAAGGACAATTTTGGCTAATCTAAAGAATCTATGACTCCTTATGCCCAAAGGAAAGGCATTGGTCCAAGCCTTTGCTGATCAAACTCAAATATTCTCCATAAATTTCCTCTTCTAAATTTTGGTCCCCTAAACTAGGATGGCTAGGCTAGGGCATAGAATGAATTAAATTGGAGAGTGAATTGGTGGATTCGAAGATCATAAGCATCATGCTTAGGGTCTCATCTACAAGACCTCAAACTTTGACAAGAATCTAATTGGTTTTCATCCATAAAATCTCTTGCCCTAGGTGTGCCTTAAGAGGGAAACCCTAGATAGTATTTCCTTAACTTGGGGACGTCTTTGAGGGTTGTATGAGCTTATTTCTTTGTGAAGAAAATAATAAGAATCCAATTCTCCTCCTTTCCTAGAACTAGTGCAAGTCCTTTCTAGGTCTCTTAGAGGGAGCGAAGAACCTTTAGAAGTGTCATATTATCACATAGAGCTTCCCTTGAGAGGCCCTACCTCATCACCTAGAACCATTAACCCTAGAATATATATCAAAGGTGATTATCCATCCTACTAGGACTCCTCCCATCAGTGAAAGTCCGTAAATATCAAGGGACATTACTTGTGGTGAAAGTGGGCCATTGTCCCATTGTTATCACTTTGTCTAGCTCTTTATCCCATAGGATTTCCCTCCTTACAACCTACTAGATTTTATGGTATGATTTTTAGCACTGTTGGGATGGGGCCCCGTCGGTCAAATTTTGTTAAAGTGTTGTTAAGATTGTAAATATATTATAAAGTCTCTGCATTTTGAGGAGCGGAGCGCAAGTAGTGCAGGTCAATAGGAGTCAAAGGGCCTTTAAGAAGGTCAAATACCCTTAGTTTATTCAAGTCAAGTTGTTTTGATACCCGTCCATGGTTCATGGACCATGGTATTGTAATGAAGAAAGAGTATAAAAGGAAGTCATAGAAGAGTCATTAAAAAGCAAAGCTAAGGAAGTACATGAGTTGAGCCTGAATTTGCCTATTCTGTACTTGGGCGAAGGGGAAAGCTCCTACCACTATGTGTGCTGAGACCTTGGTAAGTCCGCATCTGAGTGCGTGGACCCCTGCAACTGTGTGCGCAGGGTTAGAAAGAGTTTGAATATGAAAATATGAAGCATAATAAAGGCATATTTTGAAGTGATATCTGTGTATTATTGTTTATTCTTGAAGTTGTTGTATTTAACTGTTGAGTGCATCTAATTAGGAAAAGTACTTAATATATTCATGAAAACATAGATCTGCTTATTTGTATGATGTTATGCATGTTTAATGCAATCGACGAAGGGTGGAAATATGTTCACTGTTATTTGCTGTAAGTTCTGGGTTTCAAGGGTTAGGGTTTGCAAAGGTCAAGATAAAGCCCTATATCTGCAGAAAACACATCACATAACCCTTTAGATGCAAGCATTCCCCAATACTACCTCGAGTGAGACTGCAGCCTACGCTATGCGGGTTGTTTATGAAAGGGCCGATAGTGTATGGTTTTGTTAGTTATCGCAGTTAACTCCAAACCTAGGTCCAAGCCCCATCAAGCCAACAAATGGTTCCATTGCTGGGACCGGGATCTATCTGAGGGACGTGTGATGTGGGGTCCGTGGAGACCAACAAAGGAGATTGAAAAGTGGATAGATTAGAAGTTGCACGAGTTTGCAGCTCAAGAAAATAGGAATCCGCATTTGTCGAAAGAAGAGTGTTTGCAGATATATTTGTATACAAAGGAACACGAAGTTTTCTTTCGTTGTTTTCAGTGTGAACTATATGAATGGTTAGCTAAATTAGCGGATGGTCAACCTACCTAGAAGTTAGATAACCCTATTATGTGGACTCCAGAGTTAGAGAAGTGCTTGGAAGGATCATAATATAAGGTTGTGAAGGTTGTCGATTACTGGATCGATAGTCTTTTGGGCAGATTTATCATTGAGTTCATGATTGATACATCCGTCAGTTATAGTGAAGCTGAACACTAATTTTTCAAAGGACCAAGAGGTAAGTATCTGAAGTCTCTAAAAAACTAAATTAAAATGCTATTGTGCGAGAAACGAGTTATGCCACTAAATTGATGTTTAAAAGAGGCTCACTGGGAGCTACACAAAGTGGGAAACAGTTCTGAAAAGATCTAGATACAATTGCTGAGTACAGTCCTCTGTTGGGAGCATCTGATAGCGAAGAAGAAAGTGATTTATTTGTAAGCAATCCATTTGGAGCTGAAGGATATATTCATTCCATATTGATGACAAATCATCACTCAAGCCTAGGTTCACGACATTCATTCGGATTGGGTATAAGCATAAAGGATCTTGATCCTTCTTGATTTGAGACAAGAAAAAGATACCCTGCATATGTAGATGATCAATGATTAGTGTAGGTAGGATATCCCAACTCTTCATGCCATAAATTAGGTCTCTATCGACTAAGGTGTTAGAACCTGAAACCATAAGACACTTCATATTCTCGATTGTCCAACACCTAGTCCCCATACAACATTTCAAAATGTATGAGACATTCTTGGTTGTCATAACACCCTTATCTCAGCTAATCTGTGGTTGTCATGTTCATTAAATATTTACCACTGATAATGTCATGCCAAATGCCTATGCCAGAAAAAACCTTACAAACACTGTTAAATAGAAGCACAAACTGAAGAAGTCTGTTCCCTTGAGACCCCATCCTCCCTTTTCGGTTTTGATTGCAATCTGGTCCAAACTAACCATATGTATTTTTCTACTTCCTGATGACCATTCCCAAATAAATTTTGCAATGATATAGTCAATATACCTAATAATAGCATTTGTGAGTCTATATAGGTGCATCCAGTACACCGAGATGTTTTGTAGGGAATATTGAGCAAGTATTAATCGAGCACCTAAAGACAACCATATGTGAGTCCATTTTTCCAGTCTTACTCTGAATTTGTCTAATAACCATAGCTAATCCGCTAAACGATATCTATTGGGTTTCATCTTGAAACCAAGATATTTGAAACCAGACTCTAGAGAGATAATTTTGACTCCTAATATTGCAGCGATCCTCAAGACTTTGTCCAACTCCTCAGATGCGTTGATTAGTTCAAATTATGAAAATAAGATTCTCATTCTATACAAAATAGTCAAAGACTAATAATATTATTAAAAAACCTTGATTCTATTATTAGAACCTACTTAAAAATCCATTCTCAAATTACTTATTTTTAAAATACTTTTAAACTTGGATAAGTATGAAAAATATTTGTTAATGCTATCCGATATTACATTAACAATACTAAATGATATATATTTATGTATTTGCGCATATTTTCATGATACATTAAATATATAATTATAAACCTTAACCAATTACTATAATGTGAATAATAAATACAAACAATAAAACAAATTTAAATACTATATTTTCCAATAATTACTGTAGTTGTCCAATTCTACCTCTCTAAGTATCCTTTTTCTACACCTTTCTACCCATAAATATCTTTTATCTTGTTCATACCTATCCTTATCATCTTCTTAAGCTTTATCTTTAATTTGTGAAGGACAACCTTCAACCAGGTCACATGAACCCTTAGTGTGTCCTCCTTATTTGTTGTTGATGACCTAGTGCATCGTATACCTTTTTTTTGTGAGGTTTCCAAACCTATCCTCTCCTCACGTGTACACTAATATTATAACGTACACATAGCAAGATCACAATGTAAACCAGAATTTTTGGGACAAGACAATTTACGTCCTTTATTTTTTCATTATGACCAATTTCTTTCGTTATTATCACTAAGCATGTTCTTCAATTTTCAGTTACTCAACCCAATTGAGTCAAAATTTTATATTTAATAATTTTATTTATTATCCAATTTATTTAACACCGATATAATTTATTATACTAATAAATTTTTATTTATTCATCAATTTATTAACCAACCGAATATTTTATTTATACTATAATCTTTGATATTTTATCATCTATATTAAATCAATAATCGTATAAATATTTTTTCATAATTACTTCGAACATCTTTCACATGAAGAATCATCAACAAACCAAACTCGCCCACCAGAAAAAAAACAAAAACCTTTATTTTAACTTGTCTCATAATTGCAAACCCTCAAAACATTATCTTTTGTTTGTGTAATCGATAGCAAAGATAATGTTTCTTTTAGTAATACCTTCTCTTAAAATTTAAAATGTGTAAAAATATTTTGGTTAATTTTAATTTAAAATTTGAAAGCCATTTTTATTTATGAAATTTTGGATAGATGGTGATTAGTGTTTTTAAGCACTTTTTGATGTGAAGTCATTATTGAAGATAGTGATTACTGAATAATATTTGTTTTTAGTATATTAATAAATTAATATCATAATTTAAATATTGTTGTTCAAATCTAGCTGTTATTTATGTCTCTACATTGCTTTCTATTTAAGCCTTTGCCATGGTATGCCTCTTCATGTGGTGATGAACCACACTTGCTGGTTCGAAATGTGTCGATCAAAAATTTCTTTTATATGATTTACGGAAAACTTTTTACTTAAAGTCATTAGGTTATCCCCCTTCTAATCAAACAATAGGAATTAAATATAAAAAAACAGGTCACCAAGTACAATTTTTTTAATAAAAATTATAAATTGAATTATTTAATATATTAAATTAGATTTTATACATTTAAAATACGTAAAAATTAAGCAATTTCATTTTTTTTTGAAAGATCTAAAACCATCTTTAATGCGATCAATTTATATGTTTGAACTAAATTTGGGACACTAATATCCCTTCATAATTTGTGGGCTAATTATCCGGACACATAGGAACCTTTCTTAATCACGAGGATAATCATACCAATTAACAAAGCATGAATTCCTCGTGAAGTCAACAAAGAAGCAAATTGAGCATTTTTCGCCCTCAAAAACAAAGAAGCAACTTGATGCATATCCAAATAGGTAATCCAGAACCATAACCATGGTTAGATATGGGTTTTCCTTCCATTTCCGTAACCATGGTTAGATATGGGTTTTCCTTTCCTAATCACCATGATTCAACTTTTGTGGAATTTTAAAAACCCTGGGGGTCAGCTACACCTAAACCATGCCGCAAATGGGGTTCGGTAAGTTAACCACGGTCTATTAAAAATCACCCAGTCGAGTATAATTCACCGATATATACATTAAATATATATCTATATATCTAGATCGATCGAGATATATACATTATTATCTATACCAATCTTCAAGCCTATCTCGAATACAGAAGGACGCGAAGAGGAGTGAGGGGTGAAACTTGTTCGATTTTCGCAAGGTGCTCTCTGTTTTCAACGGTAATGTCTGTAAAACCCTTTCGCTGTACTCTTCTTTCCCTTCAAATCTTTCTATCCTGGTTCACTATCTTCATCGTAGGACAGAGGTTGAAAGTTGTATGATATATACCGAATGTGACAGATTCTCGCAGAGAGAGGCGGGTTTTTTTTTAATGGCGGGTCTGAAATCTAAGTGTTTGAAGTTCAGAGATTTAAGGATGACTCTTACATCTGGTTATGCTAAAGACACATCTTTATTAGTGCGGCTGATGGATTGGTCGGGTTTTTTTGTTGGTTGTCCTTTTTTGGGGGGGCTGAATCTATCTAAATAGCTCTCCGCTGAAGTTTTGCCCTTGTTTTAGACCCTAAGATTTTAATTGCTGGTTTCCTTTGCCCGTTTATTCTGGATCTCTCTTTTTTCCTGTTAGTTTAAAGCGCTGTGTGATGGGGCTTCAGTATTAACCTTCCATACGATAGGTATTGTATTCAGAATTATAAATCTCAGCTGAGAATATCAATATGGTTACTAACTGATGGATGATGCATGCACTGCTGAAAGGATGTTTGTGCTTGGGGGTGCCAGTAGGGGAGATCTATTCTTGGGGGAGTCAGTATCTGTTGGCCTTTTTTTGCTTTATATGTATATTTTTTAATTTCTATTTCAGTTTGTGTGTTTTTCCTCTTGTTTTAATTCTGGGTAGGTGCTCAAACAACTGCAAAATCAGTATGGTTGCTTGTAGATCTCAGATCCTCTTCGTGCCTGGATGTGGCGTTACAACCCATGCTACGTTATGCAGTAGTCAGGTTGTTGGTTGTTTGTATGTACTGTCATATTGCGCAAGAGTGTGGATGCGAAGCCATAGATCTAGACATGTTAGATTTGTTGTTGACTGTATCTTTCTTCCTCCTTAGACCAAGGGTACTGTAACTCTGAAGATTCAAGCTAGTATAGTCTGTGGCTTCTCTGGTTATAGGGCCTTGTTTGTGTATTTCATTTCCTATCATTATACTAGGAAGGAAGTGAAAAAATTATTTATAAAGGTTTCTATGGGCATAGCTGTTTAAACGCTCATTTTTTTAGTGGTTATGGTTGATGCTTGGTTATAGTATATTACTGTATAAAGTTTCATCAAATAAATGATTAGATCCGCGGGGTTTTCTAAAATTACCATATAAGATTTCTTATTTTATTCAAAGTTAAAAAAAGACTAAATGCCCAGTTACATTGGTGATGGCCTGCTGAGACAATCCCTTAGGCCTGTTTGTATATATGTTCGTAGTTTATCAATAAATTTGACTATGTTTTTGGCTTATTATTGGCTTATTAGTGTAGGAATTTAGTTTAAACTGTGGGAAGCTCTCTTTTTGAAAACAGATCCCTTGCTCATTGACTCAGGCTCAGTGGCACTTGTTGACTCTTATTATTTTTGTTGTTGTTGTTGTTATTTATATAATTATAATTGGTTGATGTTGATCAGAGGCATTAGCATCTTATGTTGTAATTTTGTTTGTCCATCACATCATAAGATCTGGTATAGCTTCACAAGTTTTGGAGGGGATAAAGCATCTGATATTTCCATAAATATTAAGAAAAGGAGAGTTTCTTGTTTATTTTGATTTTTTTCCCTTACATATTCTTTTCTTGTTTTTTCATAAATTATGTTGGTGAAATGTTGCTCTTTTGGTGTCAAATCTCCTTTATTTGTTGTGACTTTTTAGTTTAGTTTGGTAGAATTCTTGTGGCCAGTTTCTACATTTTCCTGGTTTTGGACTTTCAAAACATGTTATGGATGTTTTCAGAAGCTAATATTGTTTTTCCTGTTTTAGTGATTAAAAATGCCCCGCTATGATGATCGTTCTGGAAACACACGGCTCTATGTTGGCCGACTGTCTTCTCGTACCCGTACACGTGATCTTGAGGATCTTTTCAACAGATATGGAAGGTTAGTTCACTGAATGTGATTTGTT
>APFE030500227.1:48504-69119 GCA_000404065.3 Pinus taeda | reverse complement strand
TGAATGGGCCGAAGAGTGTGAGGCTAGCTTTGAGAAGCTTAAGCAGTTGTTGACACATGCACCATTGTTATAGATTACAGATCTGGACAAAGAGTTCGTAGTATGTACAAATGCTTGCAAGAGAGGACTTGGTGGATTCCTTATGCAGGATGGACAGGTGGTATGTTATGAGTCCCAAAAACTAAATGAGCATGAGCAAAACTACCTAACACATGATCTTGAGTTAGCAATGATTATACATGCGCTGAAGGTGTGGAGTCACTATCTTCTTGATAGGTGGTTTATGCTTATGAGTGATCACAATGGGTTGAGGTATTTGTTTGACCAGCTGAATCTAAATGCTAGGAATGCTAGATGGTTGGCCATGATGAACGAGTTTGCCTTTGAGATCAGGTACATCAAGGATAAAGAGAACAAGGTGACAATTGCTCTCAGCAGACAGGTACAGGTACATCACTTGGCAGCTATGAGCTCCTATGGGATGGAATTACAAGATAGCATCTTGCAAGAACTATAGTAGGATGTCAGGTATATGGAGATTATGCACAGGTTGCAACAGGCTAATAGTACAGGCATAGGTACAAGTACAAGTGTAGGCGTAGGTGCATAGGGCATGGACTATTGTCTTACATCAGAGGGATTGGTCAGGTTCTGAGATAGGATATATGTACCAGATAGAAGTGAAATCAAGAAGGTGATCTTGAGGGAATTTTATGTGAAACCTTATTTGGGTCACCCATGTTATCAGAAGACACTCACAGCGGTGAAGAGATATCACTATTGGCCGAATTTGAAGAGGGATGTAGTAAAGTTTGTGGCTAGATGTTTTGACTCTCAGCGAGTAAAAGAAAAGTGCAAACATCTAGGTGGACTGCTACAGTCAATCGCTATTCGCGAGTTGAAATGGGAGATCATTTCCATGGATTTCGTCACAGGGTTACCAAAGATAGTGAAGCAGCATGATCCCATCACGGTCATTATGGACAGGTTAGCAAAGGTTGCACACTTTGTTCTGGTAAAGTCTACATTCTCAACTATTGATGTGGCATAGGTATTCATCCAAGACGTGGTTAAACTACGTGGTGTTCCAAAGAAGATTGTGTCAGATAGGGATGCGAAGTTCACTTCTAAGTTTTGGAAAGAGTTATTTGCAAGTTTTGGCACTAAGTTGGCCTTCAGCACAACTTATCATTCATAGACAGATGGACAAATAGAGAGGGTCAACAGGATATTAAAGGACATGTTGAGGATGTATGTTATGCATCAACAGCGCCAGTGGGAAGAGTATATCCCTTTGGTGGAGTTTGCATACAACAATGGTTATCAGGAGTCACTGAGGATGAGTCCTTTTGAGGCATTATATCGGTATATTTGTAAAAATCCCATTAGTTGGAGTGATCCAGTTAACAAGGTATTGATTGGACTCGATTTGTTAGCAGACATGGAACAAGAGATGCAGGTGATCAAGAAGAATCTCAAGGCAGCATAGGATAGGCAGAAGAGTTATGCAAACAAGAACATGTTATTCAAGGAGTTCCGGGTTGGAGAATGGGTGTACTTATGCATCAAACTGAAGAAGAACTCCTTGCGGATTGGCTCATGTGCTAAGTTGGCACCAAGCTTTTGTGGACCCTTAAGTATTATTGAGCATATTCGACCAGTAGCCTATCGCCTTGCACTACCTCTAACAGTAAAAGTCCACGATGTTTGTCATGTATCTTTGCTTAAGAAGTATGTTAAGGATGTTGATCATGTGATTGACTTGTCTGTATTGCAGGTGGAACCAGATGGAGAATTTTAGCCGAAGCCTTAGTATATATCGCAGAAAAAGGTGCTAATGCTCTGGAACTGAGCAATAGAGCAAGTTAAAGTACAATGGAATCACTTTGGGCCCGATGAAGCTGCATGGGAGATGGCGGGTCAGATGTGGGCTATGTATCCTTCCTTGCTTTTCGGCTAAGCAAAGCAGCCTTGATATGGTGGTTTGATGATTGCTTATAGTAGTTTGGTAGTTTCTTTATTGTGATTTAGTGTTTTCTTATGATGGCTTGGTATATGCTTCATGGTGGTTTAGTATTTGTTGTATGTTGGTTTAGTATATTCTTTATGGTGATCGATATATGATTTATGATGGTTTATATATGCTTTATGATGTTTTGATATATGTTATATGATGTTAGTATATGTTTGATATATGTTTTTTTATACAATTTGGCATATGTTTTGGTATATATGGTTTTGATGATGTTATTATGTGTACACTCATGTATGGATGTAAATACCATAACGAGCTATGTTATAAATCTCCACTATGCGGTATGGGTGTCATGTTATTACGGTTATGTTATTATGTTATCGTATGGTTATGTTATCATGATGTTATGGTGTCATGTGGATTGGCACTCAGCAGGATGATCATTATAAATATCATAATGAGTTGTGATATAAAGGTCCACAATGCGGTATATTGTCATGTTGTCATGATGTTCTTCTCTTGAGCGGATATTTCTTTATAAATACTGCATCGAGCTGTGTTATAAAGCTCCAGGAGAATTATGTCTTCTTTCAGCAGGTTGTTGAGGTATATGTGTGATTGAACACCGAGGATGGTGTGCCCTAAGGGGGAGCATTCTATAACAACGATGGTGAAAATTCCATGTAATAAAGTTAAACACAATAACCATAGATAAATGGGACACTTATTCCAAGCTGAATGTTGGGCAAGACATCCTAATGTGTGTTCATTTGGTTGTTTATGGCTAAGGAAATTGGAAAAGGCAATGGCTAAGGCTTGGGACAGGAAAAATGGAATTTTTGGCACAATTATTTATGAAAATAAGGAAATTAGGAGAAAAAGGAGGTGAAAGGTCACAAGTTGCATGTGAGGAGGAAAATGAAGGAAAATAATGGAAAATGAAGAAAATAGAGGCCTCATTCATAAAAAGGCTTCTGAGGATCAATTGGTAACCTTTTGTCACTTTAGCTTTGGAGTTCTTTCATTATTCTCTCTCTCTCTCTCATACTCTTGGACACTTAGAGTTTCTTGGAGCACTTTGGCATTGGAGAAAGAAAGGCAAAGAAGGCAAGAGGAAGCAAGGATCAAGCAGGGAAAGGTAGGATCAAGCAACTACAACAGGATTCATTGCAGGTATTGACTTGCATGTGTATTTTCCTTGCCAGATTTTCCATGCATCGCATCGGATGTGGTTCTTTTCTATCATGGCATGGGCTTTACCATGTGTGATAGTGTTTTTCATCCTAACCTTGCCATTTCCAGATAGCCATGGTGTGATGAGGGTTCTCATGTTTGGTTGAGTTGGATTACCAGATGGATTCAAAGTTGAGTGAGGTGGATCTCTGAAATGGTTGAACACATAGCCTAGTAACCCCTGAATCGAACTGTGGGTTGCAGTAAAGACATATTTTGTGTTGCCTCGGATGGCCTATCAATACTTTCAAGTGAATGGAAGGATATAAGGTAAAGCCTAAAGGTGGTTTTCTCTCTGTTGGGCATAGTAATCCTGGGTTTGGGATATGAGGTAAAGCCTGGAGAGTGGGTCTTGGTTTAGGGCCTAGTGATCTGGGTTTGGATTGTGGTAAAGACAGAGAGACTAGGATACAGGAAAATTCCTCACAGTGTACATGGAGAAATCTTGTGGCATCCATGCTTGTTTGGCCTAGTGTTCGTGTGGAGATCACGGTAAATCCTGTTATGATGTGTTCATTGTGTTGGCCTAGTGATCTGGGATGGATTACAGTAAAGCCTAGTTTTTATTGATGAGGGTGAGGTGGTTTAGGCTCGATATGCCCTAGTTGATTTCTTTTGGTTTGAGTCCCACATTCATGCTTGGAATATGTCATGGGGGTGATTGGCTGAAGAGAGACTTGGCTAAATCAATTCATGGTCGAGTGGAACGTGGTAGTCCCATCTTCGGCTAGTTCATTGCATTGATTAATGAGAAATTCATTCCATTTATTTTCATGTGTAAATTTATTGATGTATATATGGATTTTGATGGCTGATATGTTTATTGTAATTTTTTTCCTATTATGTTGGTTATATGTTCGTTTTATGGCAGTAACTATGTTTGGCTCTCAACATGTTTTTACTTGTATTTGAATGGATATTGTATCTATGACCTAATAAGTGATAAGGTAGCAAATGAAATGAGGAAACAATGGTTCATGGTGATTCTTAGATAAGTAAGAGATACCTACACTTAACTTTGTTATTTACACCTGTAGGTTACATGTCCATGATATGTTTGATGAAATTCTTGTCATGACTAGTAGGGGTATGGCTAAGGCCTTGATCAACTATTTACTTTTGCATTATTGTTTCCCTGTACTTTACTTAATTCTGAGCTTTCATTCCATTGTGGGAAGTGGCATGTGCTCTTGGCCTGAAAAAGTGGGTCAAATCTTGGAGTTGTTGGCACAAAATTGGAAAGTTTCGTCCACATTCCCTGGTATGCAGGCCCATGAGAGCGACTTTAGGTCTCTAGTCGCTCCCTTGCCCATAGCATGAGAGGGAGTCAGCCTTAAATTGTCCAGAGCAGTAGTGGGACCCAGGGATTGGTTGTATGAGTGGTTGAATTGTCTCCTGAGGGTTTTGTTGATGATATTGGATGATTGTATGTGATGTTCCATCAATTCCACTTCGTTAAGGTCACCTAGGAGGTCGAATTTGATCATAGTAGCCTCTCGTCTCATGTTTACCCTAGTTGGCATGGTAATTTGGGTTGATGTGGGAGGAGGGTGTTACAGAGGGTAATTTGGGTGGATGTGGGAGGAGGCCTTGATCAACTATTTACTTTTATACATATAATCTTTGTAACACCCTCCTTCCATATCCATCCAAGTTACCATACCAACTGGGGTAAAAATGAGACGAGATGCTACTATGATCTTATTCGACCTCCTAGGTTACCTTAAGGAAGTGGAATCGATGAAACATCACATACATCCATCCAACACCATCAACAGAACCCTCAAGAGACAAGTCAACCACTCAGACAACTTGTCCCTGGGTCCCCCTGTTGTTCTGTAGAACTTAAGGCTCAGTCGCTCTCATGCTATGGGCACGAGAGCGACCAGAGACCTGAACTTTCTCTCATAGGCCTGCATGCCACCAATTGTGGTCCAAACTTGCCTATTTTGTGCCAGCGACTCCGAGTTTTGAGCCACTTTTTCAGGCCTAGAGCCCAGGCCACTGACCAGAGTGGAACGAAAGCTCAGAATTAAGTAAAGTATAGGGAAACAATGATGCAAAAGTAAATAGTTGATCAAGGCCTTAACCAAACCCCTACTAGCAATTTCATCAAACATATCATCGACATGTAACCTATAGGTGTAAATAACAGAGTTCAGTGTAGGGATCTCTTACTTATCTGAGAATCACCATGAACCATTGTTTCCTCATGTTATTTGCTACCTTATCACTTATTAGGTCATAAATACAATATCCATTCAAATACAAGTAAAAACATGCTGAGAGCCAAACATAGTTGTTGCCATAAAATGAACATATAACCAACATAATAGGAACAAAATTACAATTAACACATCAGCCATCAAAATCCATATATACACTAGTACATTTACATAGGAAAATTAATGTAATGAATTTCTCATTAATCAATCCAATGAATTGACCAGAGATGGGACTACCACATTCCACCCAACAATAGATTGGTTGAGCCAAGTTTCTCTTCAACCAATCACCCCTGTGTCATATTCCAAGCATGAATGTGGGACTCATACCAAAAGAAATCAACAAGGGAATATCAAGGCTAAACCACCTCACCCTCATCAATAGAAACTAGGCTTTATCGTATTCCATACCGGATCACTAAGGCAACATAATGAACACATCATAACAGGGTTTACCGTGATCTCCACTCGAACACTAATCCAAACAAGCATGGATGCCACCGGATTTCTCCACCTACACCATGAGGAATTTTCCTATCTCCTAGTCTCTCATGCTTCACCGCAATCCAAACCCGAACCACTAGGCCCTAAATCGAGACCCAGTCTCCAGGATTTTACCGCATATCCCAAACTCGAGATTACTAGGCCCAACAAAGAGAAAAAATCCTCTAGGATTTACCGTATATCTTGCCATTCACTGGAAAGGATTCCTAGGCCATCCGAGGCAACAAAAAATATGGTTTTATCGCAACCCACAGTTCGGTTCAAGGGTTACTAGGCCATGTGTTCTACCATTTCAGAGATCCGCCTCATTTAGCATCGAATCCATTCATCAATCCAACTCAACCAAACATGAGAACCCCCATCACACCATGGTTATTCAAAATCGGAAAGGCTAGGTTGAAAAACATTGTCACACCTGGAAAAACCCATGCCATGATAGAAAAGAACTACATCCAATGCCATGCGTGCTAAATATAGCAAGGAAAATACACATGCAAGTCAATACCTGCAATGAATCTTGTTGTAGATGCTTCATCCTGCCTTTCCCTACTTGATCCTTACTTCATCTTGCCTTCTTTGCCTTTCTTGCTCCAATGCCAAAGTGCTCCAAGAAACTCTAAGTGTCCAAGCGTATGAGAGAGAAAGAGAGAACAACGAAGGAAATCCAAAGCTAAACTGACAAAAGGTTCTACTATCTAAGCTTGCCCACTGATCCTCAGAAGCATTTTTATCAATAAGGCCTCTATTTTCTTCAATTTCCATTATTTTCCTTCAATTTCCTCCTCACATGTATCCTATGACCTTTCACCTTCCTTTTCTCCTAATTTCCATTATTTTCATAAATAAATGTGCCAAAATACCTTTTTGCCTCTTTAATGCCTTAGCCATTGCCTTTTCCAAATTCCCTTAGCCATAAACAACCAAACAAACACCCCCTAATATGTCTTGCCCAACATTCAGCATGGAATAAGTGTCTCATTTATCTGTGATTATTGTTTTTAACTTTATTACATGGAATTTTCACCATGGTTGTTACAGAATCCTGCCCCTTGGGGTAACTTCGTCCTCGATGTTCAATGACACCTATAACCAACAATATCATTGAAAACAAAACATACTGCCCATGGAGCTTTATAACATAGCTTGTTGCAGTATTTACAATGACCATCTGCTAAAACAAAACATCATGAAAACATGACAACATACAACATAGTGGAGCTTTATCACACAGCTCATTACGGTATTTACAATAATCACATATGCACATTTTCTCAACTAGCAAATAAAAGATATGATGCCTAAATCTGCAACAAAGGAATCCATAGGTTCACACCTCCACCCTCAAAGTAGTACCAGGATTCACCCCCTTCCCAAGAATTCCAGAATCCACTGCAAAGTCAAATATGCATCCAATGTCCAGCGCCACAATCCTGCGCCATGTGTCCTCTGAGTGAACAGTTACCAGCTCATTATTCCAGGGTGCACTCCCAATGTACAATTGATTCCTTTTGGAAATGCTAATGACCAAAACAAATCCATTTATGACCTTCCCTTCTTTGCTACATAGTCCCTTGGAATCTCGTCACCCTCTTTTGTGCAGCTACTCACCTTCCAAGTTCCGTTGGCACTCCCATCTTGGGCAATCCATCCCTTGGAAAGGCTTCTTCGCATCAGAAGATACATAACCAAGGCATATCCCTACCTTAAAATTATCATACTGGTCATAGCATGCCCATGGAAATCATTGGACACTATTGGGTACTAGTATCCGAGAATGGCCTTGTTCCTGAATACTTTACTAGCATACTATTGCATGTTCCAATTCCTTTTGTTGTTGCAAATTCATGCAGTTGATTTCAATCACCCAACCGGGCATTTTATGCATTCCTGTGCCAAGCACATAACTTCCATTAGATTTAAAATAAATTGAAATAAATTCACATCATAGATCATTGGTAGCTCGCCAACAAGGTACACTTGCAATCATGTTTGCTTCGTGTCACAACAAGTCAACTATCATATTTGACCAAAACATGTATAAAATTATCACATCATGTTAGCTCAAAACATAACCATCAAAATGATAAATCACATGTAACCATCATAAACCAGAATCATAATTCACATGTAATCATCATATACCAGAATCATAAATCACATGCATAATAAAACTGAAATAATATACCGATACTTATCCTTTAATCGAGCTTACTTCTGCCTTTGTTCTTATTTCGTACACACACAGGATCAGTTTCCACCCCCGGCATCATTTCATCATTGGAACAACTTTGGAAGGTCGTTGTTATCATTGAGCTACTTGGATTAGTTTTCTTATTCCCAAATGTAGATTTCTAGGAGTCCCTTGTGGCAAATAACAATAAATTTCTGATATTTTTTAGAGCATGCTAACGATCTTCAATCGAGTTAGTTCCACTTGCATTAGATCATAAAAACATTATATTTAATAACAAAATTTACCCCATTGCATTTTCACTTGATTAGGTTCGGCATTTGATAGATTTACTAACTCACTAGTTCTCGAATTTCTAGATTTTAGACTAGTAAATTTCTGTTATTTTTTAACATGGGTTAATAGAGGTATTTTTGAGTGATTCCACTTGGAATGGAAACCTAATATATCCTAGTCAATAAAAAAAATTGTCCCATCCAATTTGGATTTCATTTTCTTGGTCATTCGAGGAATTATAACTTCATGTAGTAAATCTGTAACATTCTGTAGTTTCCTGTAGTACTCTTCCAGCGTGTATATACTTGCCCAGATTTGCTCAGAAAGATTGGTTTTGGTACCTTAGGGTTGAATCATGACCCCTAGGCTCTAAATCAATGGTTGAGGAGGGATAAACACCACTTAGGACTTGCCTTTTTACCCATGCAAAACATCTCAACGATTTGGGTTAATGGACAAATTTATGAATTGGATAATACAATGATGATTTCTTGATTGCCACATCCAATGAACTCTATTAATGGATCTAAACTCTTTGAAATGTAATGGTTGACATTTAGTTCATTATCTTTACTTTATGCAATTAGAATAGGTTTCTTTCCTTGTATTTTCTTTCTTGCAATAGGTTAAAGTTTCCATTTCGAGCATTTCATTTTTTGCAATTAGTTTAGGATTTGATTTCATTACATGCACTCCATTACAACATGATAGCAAAGGAATGACACATTGTATGTTGCACATATAGTGCCAATACCTCTTAAGTTTGTACGAACCCCAGGTTGATAATTAAAGTTGGTAGCCTTGGGAGTTGTAGCATTCTTGTTGCAATATAGAGGCTCATCAATTGCCATGTGTATCTTAGCTTTATAGGATGTTGAATAGAAATTCCTATAGGTTCGTACAAGTGATATCCCATCTCACCAAACTTGAGGCATTGTAATTCATTTGTTTCTTCTTCTACTACATTCAAGCTTTTGAGGTTGTATGATCCTATACGCAGAAGGAAGATGGGGCATGGGGACTTATTTGACTTCTGCAATGATCCACATAACCGTGTAGAAAGATGATAGTCAGCTTCCTGTAAGGAAAGATTTTCTATCACGAATAATGGAATTATATGTGGGATTTTGTATGCTCCAAAGACTTTGATAAATGTTCCCTAAGGTGATGCAAACCAATCTGTGATGTCTACTAGACATTCCCTTTCCTTATCTGACATGCATGGTACCACAGTGCCAAATAACATTTGATATAATACTGAGATGAAGAGTTTACCTATCCTATCATATACTCCCCAGAACTCATTTCCCGTAGTATCTTGCAATACATGTGCATCGGAGGTATCTCTTTAGCATAGGTCCATTTCCATACCAACCTTAAGAATTCATTCTTTGCGCATATAACATCTAGCAAATATGAAAACATGTAGAATTTTGGTTGCTCGCCTTTTGCCGCATTTTTTTCTTTTGCAACGTACTTCTGCAAAGACTGCACTATGAGATCAAACCAATTGAAAACAGTTCCTTTGGTAGATCAAGGGTGCATCATATAGGCCCATTTTTCTTCAAATAAGTTGACATTATCACGTCCATATAACTTGAAGCACATGGCCATTAAGCATTGGTACACTTTCTTCAACATCTTGGTTTTGTATATTCCATCAAGATTTTAATGAAATTTACTTGGCTCCTACCACCAAGATTTGAGGATATCCTTCGTAGATTGTCCAAAATTGGCATAGAATATGGTATTGAGGTATTCTTCTGGAATGGGGAGCTTTTAATACATGTGTAACAACCCCTAGTTGATTTTCCATGTAAATAAAATAAAACCAAGGTCATGGGAGATATATTCCAAGCTGAATGTTAGAAAAACACTTTAGTGGGCATCACTTGTGGATTAGTAATGGCTATGTAAATTGGTAAAGGCAAAGAGGAAATAATTGGCATTTAATTATGAAAATAAAGGAAAATAGGAGAAAAGGAACGTGAAAAGACACAAATTTTCATGTGATGGAAATTAGAAAAAAAATGAAGGAAAATGAAGAAAAAGAGAGATCAATGATAAAAAGGCACCAAAGAATCAGTTCATAGATTTTCCTCAGCTTTTGGCTTAGCTTTTTTCAGCTCAGTTTTGGCTCTCTCCTTTCATTCTCTCCATACACTCTTGCACACTTATAGAATTCTTAGAGCATGATTGGAGCATTCTAGCACTCACTTGGATTTGGAGAAAGCAAGCAAGGAAATAAAGGAAGTGCAAGGAGACAGCTGGATCAACAACTACATCACACTTACTTTGCAAGTAACAAGTTGCATGTGTGATCTCCTTGTTGCTTTTATGAGCCACGGTATATGCATGTGGTTCCTTGGTTATGTGTTGTCATTGGCTTGGATATTTTCCTGGATTGATAATTGTTTCTAGCTTGCCTTGCCATTTCTAGAATAGCCATGGTGATGCGGTTTTCCCACTTGTTTTTCTGATTGGTTCTAGGGTTACCTATGGTTGTGGGTTGGAACAAATGTTCTAGATCCTTGGAATAGATTGGGTTGAGTTACTAGTTCATAACTTGGGACAAACACTATGGAGCCTTGTGGGTTGAGTTACTAGTCCTTGGAACTGTCGACTGGAACAAATGCTTTGGAGTCTGTTGTACTGTTCAACAACCCCCATTTTAATATATTATAAATTTCATATGAAATTTATTATATTAAAATGGGTACCCTTCAATTTTAGAAAAATATTTGATTATCCAAAAAACCAAATTAAATACCCCCCGAGACACAAACTATATTCAGGCTTAAGTATTAAACATTATGGGTTATTTGATTAAAAAAATCAAAATACAACGGTTTTTTAAGATTCCTAAAGGTTGAAGTCTTTACAAACTCCAACACTCTGCCATACCCCGCATCGCATCCATACCCTGCATCGCATATCCCATAATAAATCAAGATAACGCAAAAAACCCTTCTACACCATGTGTTGTGATACGTGATAAACCCCGGGACCCTGCAATCGCAAAGTTTCATAAGGCTCATGACACCTCCACCAACTCCATTGCGATTGCGATATAAACCGGACTCGCGGGGATTATCCAATACAAATCATAAAACCATGCATCCATGACTATTGCAAAGGTTCCAAAAAGGAAATCTTAGTCCATACTCCACCTTTCCCCGATTGCAATATGTGATTAAGCCCGAACCAGATGGGATTATACATTGCAATTTATATTAATATCGCGTCTAGGGCCTATACCACAATCGCAAAGTTCTAAAAAATTAATGCCTCATCCCAATGTCAATTGCGATATACATCGCAATGCCGATTGTGATCGTTAGATCCACATCATCGCCACGTCTCCCGCCATGTCAAATCCACGTCAATTGCCACATCACATCATGACGTCACTGCCATGTCACCTTGGGACCTCGCAATCACAAGTTTCATATGGACACGGCTTATAAAAAATCCTTCACCCCAGCTGATTTGCGATTGTGATAGCCGAACCCAACAGGATTATTCACTCCAACTTATAAATCCCCCACATCCGCACAATCGCAAGAATCACAGTCTCAATCCTTCCGATGTCGATTGTTATTTGCGATAAGCCCCAGAACCAATAAGAATTACATGTAAACTCATAAAATTTCACATCTACGGCTATCACAAAAGTCATGGAACTTAAGTCATCCATGCATTTTTCGCCCATTCTGATTGCAATTGCGATGTGATTTAAGAAGGCACCCTTTCAATTTTATTTGGAATAATCCCTGTCTAATCCGATTTTTATTGTTTTATGATCTGCCCCAAACTCTGATTTTCGATTGCGATAAGATCGTAAATTCTGACTGGTCTTACCACAAACCTCACTCTGCATTACTCTCCATGATGGTTGAATTCGGAATTTATTGCGCTCTATGTTTTCCCTGATTTCCTGCAAAACGTGATTTGTTTCAAATAAAACTTGCTTATCAGTTTCATTTATTTCCAGCTTATCAATTCGTGTTTTTCTTGTTCAGGTTCATGACAAAAGAGGACAGTTGTGTTGACAAGAAACAATTTAGCTCAAACAAGCAGACAAACATCCAGAGAATTTGATGGAACAAACGAAGCTAATGAAGACAGAAAATCACTTTCAGAAATTTCTACCAAAAAATGGTTTTCCTTTAAGCATTGTTGAAGGGATCTCTTTAAATGCCCTCAACGCTTACCACAATAGATTCAATTGTTTTCTGTTATTTAAGCTTACTTTTTGTATGAAATAAGGGTCCAGAATTTTATGAAAAAAGGCTTACGAAATCTCGCACTACTGTACTTTCATCCTTTCCTCAATAAAACGACTAGAACATTGTTTAGGAATTTTCATAAAGAATTTTGAGAAGTTGCATTACTGTACTCCTGGAATCATCTTTGTGGGAAAGAATAAACTATTGTTATTTCTTTTATGGGCTGAGTGAAGTGTATCTGGTATTTCTATTATTGTGCCTCTGTTTTGTTCATAAGTAAATAGTAAATTTATCTTGTCAGATTGCTTATTACTTGATATTTAAAGAACAATGTTACATGTATTCACTACTGATCATGTTGCCATTGATATTTGTATACATGTTAAGCAATTTGCTTTGATATTCTAAATGTGATATGAGTTTACACATTATTTTGATTAAATATTTTATCAAACTAATCATCATGAAATAGTTTCATTTCCATTGGTGTTTGAGCAATATATATTGTCATTTACTAAGAAAAATCATTATAGATCACATCTAGATAAAAATTAAACAATCTCGAGTTATAGAGTAAATTAATGCATATATTTTCCATTTAATCATTATTGCATATCCATCCATTTCACTTCATTATAAGCTCTACACACTCATTCAATCGCCTTTCATTGTGAAATTGGTCCCATCAATCTAGCAGGAGCCACTACTTAAACGGAAAAGGAGTTGTCTTAAGGTTTGGACCGGGTGGTTTTCCCCCTTTGTTGAAGCAACGATTTTTTAGGCCTCAACACTTTTTGGCACTAAAAGGAGGGCCTGTAAACTATAAATGGCAAGTAAGTCCAATCCAAAAAACAAAAGGCCATTCCAAGAGTCATTCTCCCTCCAAATATCCTACAACTTCCAAATCCCCTCCAGAATCTCCTACTTTTGATCAAGAGTTATACAATCACCTCCCAAGTCTCCTAAAATACTTCCTGAGGTAATCCCTGCAGATTATACTCCATAATCACCAGAAATTACAACTTTGATAAAAAAAAATTGGAAGACATCTCCATTTCAACATAAAAGCATGAATCATCCGAAGATTCTGAAGGAAGAATAACTTCTATTTTTCAAGGAACTAGTGTTTTAACTTGGTCCCGAAGTGAAAAACTTGGCATCTCTCCATTTGAATTTCCACTTCAATCTCGCCGAACAAAAACTTTTACATCAAATTCCCAAACATCTACTAGTGATATTACCTCATTCTCTCATTCACCAACATCTCCATTTCTTCCTTTTCATTTCCTTTCTCTCTACCGATCACTTCAACTATTTCCATTTCCTCTACACAAACAACTAGTGTTGCCTCAAGCAATACTATCACAACTACCAGTTCTTCTTTCATCCCATCCACCTCTCCAACTGTTACAATGGCAGCTAGACCATGGTCCAATCCGGGAGTTGTTCAAATGCCAGCACCACTTCATCCTCTACCAAAACATCTTGAAATATGGCTTCCCAAATTCAATCCTAATGATGGGTTACCTATTGAAGAGCACCTTGATAATTATATGTTAGCCATCAATCTCAATGAGGTAGATGAAGAAGACGTTTTTGTTAAATTATTCTCGTACATTCTTACAGGATCAACAAGGTCTTGGTACTTTTCATTAGTAGCCAATTCTATTACTAGTTGGGATATTTTTGAAGAACTTTTTTTGACTAAATTTGGTGATGATCGCTCAACCACATTTCTTATCAATGACCTTTCCAATTTAAAAACGAATTCAGGGGAAAAGATAAAAGATTTAAATTCCAAATTTAACAAATTTTTAAATAAAATCTCAGCTACTTCTAGACCTGGTGTCGATGTACAAATTGAATGGTATATTTCAACTCTTCCTTCTAACATAGGATTTTTTGTAGATAGAGCTAATAAAAATACCTTGGTAGAAAACATGAAATAAGTTGTGTTTGTAGAGAAGGGGTTAAATGCACTAGAAAAGAAAAAAGATCAGGAAGATAAAAAATTAAAAAGAGCTACATTTAAGGATGAAGCTAAAAAGAAAGCACCTAAAGATCCCTTTGATCTTGAAGGCTTGCAACAGGTCCTTAAAACTTTATCTAACGAGATGGTAGATATCAAAAAACTAGTAGTTGAATCCTCTTCCAAAAGATCTTCTAGACTATTCAGAAGAAATCATCCACCTAATCCACAACCTCCAAACGCGATCTCTAATGTAGAAACTGATGATGAAGATGAGGAAGAAGCAACATTTTCTGCGGATGAATCCCAGGATGAACATATGAGTTAAATGAAATGTGGGATTTTATTCTTCCTATTTATGACAGTGAAAATGAATATGAATCATTACCTGTTAGCATAAGAAGTAAAGGTTCAGTTGATCCTATAAAATCAATTCAGAAACAGAAACCTTCAACTCCCACTGCTAAAGATAAAGCTGATATTAAAAAATCCACTTCCACTTCTACCCAAAAAATTTCATCTTCATCCAATTCTCCATCTTCACCTACAACCTTAGTAGTTTCATATATTATTGAGTAAAATGTAGTTGAGGATATGAAAAAAATAAAAGCAAACATTTCCCTCCATGAACTCACTAAACTCAAACAACGGCAGAAATTTTTACTGAAAGAATTGAATGCAGTACCTGCTTCTCCTCTTACTATTGTTGTGGTATCCAAAGATTCTAATGGAATGGGTAAACCTCTTGTTCATCCATTTTTCAATTCCTGTGAAGCTATTCTAATAGGTGACAAATCTAACTCACATACTCCTCCTTTACTCTTGACTTTTGAAATATTTAATAAAAATGTACACAACTGCTTGGTATATTTAGGGGCTTCTTCGAATATTATGTCGTATTCAGCTTGTCTAATATTAAACATGTCACCCTAGAAAACCCCAATTCACATTGTGAAACTCGATACGACAAAAGTCAAAGTCATAGGAGAAATGAATTCAATTCTTATTAGATTATCTTCGAATCCTGAAGTTTGTCAAATAATTGATATACTTGTTGTTGATATTCCATATTTCTACGGTTTAATTCTTAGTAGAGATTGGCACGGTTATTTTTCCATTGATTGGTCTCACTTATTGCTTCCATTTAATGGAAATCCGAATCAAAATAGAATCAATCGAGAAAAACATATGAAACATTCAGTAACATATTTCGAAGGTGAAAATGAGGCAGTAGCATTTAATAACAACATTCTTGGAAACTACTCTACTGAATCATTTTTTGAGAATTTTAATGCACAAACATTATCATTTTTGAGTAATTTTGTAACTTCTCAAATTGAAATTTTTTCACATACAAACTTTTCCAGATGTGTAAATATGCTAGAAAAACCATTAGTTAATTCTTTATTCTGGACATCGTATTTTGATGGGTTAAAATCAGGCGATGGTGCAGGAGCGGGTTGCATATTGATTAATTCTGAAGGTGTCAAGACAATGCTGACTTGAAGATTGGAATTCGAATCCACAAATAATATTGCAGAATATGAGGCATTAGTCCAAGGTATGTACAAAGCAATTAGCCTTAATGTTAAATACCTTCAAGTTTATGGAGATTCAAAAATTGTAATTAAACAAGTAATAAACATGATGCATTGTATCTCTATACACTTGAAGAATTATCAGTCTTTGGTTCATTCTCTCACTTCACATTTTTTAGCGTTTAACATATATGTTCCTAGGATTTAGAATTCCAGCACTTCCCTTCTTGCTAGCGTTGCATCAAAATTGATCCCATCCAAAGATTACAGTCCCAATAGATTTTCTGTAGAATTAATCTTTAGACCATCCATTCTCGATAATATCACCAACTAGCGGGTATTCAATGATGATGAAGACATTTTAAGCTTCTTAAATTCTGAAAATCATACAATGACCAAGTAATTGATGAGGATGAACACGACAATCAATTAAAACATAAAATTGAGGATAATCTCATACCCAAATCTGTAGTTAAACTTGAATATCTCTATGATTTAAAAGAGTTACTAATTCAAAACTACAGAGTTCAACTTCGAGATTTGAATTAATAAATCTTGGGACAGATCTTAAACTCAGAACATCAATTTAGGACTTGGTCTCTCGTATAAAGAAAGATTATCCTTCGTCAATTTGTTAAAGAAATATAAGGATGTCTTTGCTTGGAGTTACGAAGATCTCAAAATGTTTGATACTTCTATGATTCAACATATAATCCCGATGATATCAAATGATAAACCTGTCCAACAAAAACTAAGGAAAATTCATCTGAACCTAGAAAATAAAATCAAAACAGAATTGAATAAACTCCTTGAGGCTAAAAGCATTTCTCCTGTTAGGCATTCAAGATGGTTTTCCAACTTGGTACCTGTTAGGAAGAAAAATGGTGATATCCGAATTTGTATAGATTTTAGGAATCTTAATAAGGCCAGTCAAAAGGATAATTTCCCTCTACCCATTATGGAACACATTTTATGATCAGTTGTTGGTTCCGAATTTATGACTTTCCTTGATGGTTTCTCTAGATATAATCAAAACATGGTCCACCGAGATGACAGACTAAAGACTACTTTCAAAACCAAATGGGGAACTTATGCCTACCAAAAAATGCCATTTGATTTAATAAACATAGGGGCCACTTTCCAACGAACCATGGATATAGCATTCAAACGTCTGTGAAATAAAACAGTTGTTTACCTCGATGACATTATTGTTTATTTAAAGAACATAAATAGTCATTTACAAGACTTAAAACAAATTTTTTAATGTTGTAGAAAATATGGGATTTCATTAAATCTGATAATAATATAAAAACAAACAAACAAACAAAAACAAAAACAAAACAACAAAAAAAAAAAAAACAAAAAACAAAAAACTTTTAGGATTCATTGTGTCAAAAAATGGAATTTACATTAACCATGATAGAATAAAAGAAATTTCACAAATTTCTCCACCATAGAACGAAAAAAGCATGCAATCATTCTTTGGACAAATCAATTTTGTCAAAAGGTTTGTCCCTGATTTCTCACAATTTATTTTGTTGTTACAGCGAATGATTAAGAAAGATGTAGTTTTTAAATGGGGTAATCATGAAAAGAAAGCATTCGATTTAATCAAAGAGGCAATTATTGATGCTCCTTCTTTAAATAATTTGAATTTCTTCGATCATTTCATCTTATACACTTTTGCTTCTTCAACGTCTTATGCCGTTGTTTTGACACAAATTAAAAATCTGAAAATTGAAGCACCCGTCTCATTTTTCAATTCAAATTTTCAACGTGCTGAATTGAATTATTCAGAAGTAGAAAAACAGACATTTTCTATATATAAATATGTAAAGAATCTTAGACCTTTTCTCTTAAAAACACACACGAAAGTAATAGTCTCATTCCCAGTAGTGATGCAATTACTAATGTAGAAAGAATTAGGAGAAAAGAGAGCAAATTAGGTAACAGCTCTGCAGGAATACGATATTGAAATTAAACCAGCCAAAATTGTTAAAGGGCAAGGTTTCTGCAAGCTTCTTACAGGAGAATCCAACATATTAGCTGAAGGGGACATAGGTAACAATGAACACATTTCTGAGGTAAGTGTAATTGATGTTGATTCCCAATATGCTGATTTAATTTTTTTATTTAAAAAATGGATATGCTCCTCCTTAACTCAATTATAAAAGAAAAATAGCTTTATGATTAAAAGCAAAAAATTATGAGATTGTTGATAACATGTTATTTAGGAGAAACTATTCCATATTGTTAAGATGCTTAGAAAACTCTGAAGAACAAACAGTTTTGCAGGAACTTCACGATGGACTAGAAGGTGGACACTTTGGAGGAAATACTACTGCAAACAAAATCTTACATGTTGGATACTACTAGCCCACTCTCTTCAAAGATAACCATGCATATGTGAGGAAATGCAAAACATGCCAAACTGCTTCTAGAAGACAAAGGAAACCAACTTTGCCTCTGCAGCCAATCAACAACGAACAGTCTTTCGAACAATGGGGACTAGATGTCGTAGGTGAGATCGTTCCTCATTCTTCTAAATAGCATAAATATATCCTCATTGCTACATATTACTTCACTAAGTGAGTGGAAGGAATTCCGCTAAAGGTAGTCAATTCTGAATCTGTTATTGAATTTATCATTACAAGATTTGGTTTGCCTTCTACACTTATCTTTGATAATGCATCTTATTTTTCGGGTACCAGTATGATTGAATTTTCAATTCGGAGAGGTTTTAAACTCAAATATTATGTTAATTATTATCCCTAGGGAAACGGTTTGGCGGAACCCACTAATAAAATCTCCTTAAAATAATCAAAAGAACTGTAGATCAAAATCAAAGAAACTGGCACAAATCTTTAATATTTGCTCTATAGGCTGATAGGATAACTTAGAAGGCCTCTATAGGCACTTCTCCATTTAACCTAGTCTATTGGAAGGAAGCCATTATTCCATCACATTTAGCTCTTCATTAGCCCTAGTTCAATTTATTGAAGAAACACCTTCTTCTTCATTGCAATTAAGAAATTCACAAATCCTAAAACTAGAAAAAAGAAAGGGAAAAGGCCAAACTCACACACACCAAACATCAACAGATGGTGAAAGCTTCTTTTCATGCAATTTCAATCACACAAAGATCCTTCCAAGTTGGAGATCTAGCTCTCAAGTGCGATAAAGTACACGAAGAAAAAGGGAAACATACCAAATTTCAGAAATTATGGCTTGGTCCATTTCAGATTGTTGAACATATAAGCCCATCTACATTTGTACTTCAAGATTTATCAAGAAAGAGAGATTCTCTCCCTGTAAATGGGCTCATCTTAAAGAAAATATTTTCTTAAATTTTCAAAAAAAAAATTGAATAAAGAATAAAATGTGTAAAAAATCACTCCTATTGTACATCCCACTACAATTTATTTTTCCTTTTACAGATTTTGTTAATAAAATGTTAAATAGTACTCTATTGACTTTTCTTCAAGTTATTTTTGTTTTTATTTTTTCATTTTGAAGGTAGGAATTTTTAAAAAGTGGTTACCAAAATTGAAAATTAGATAAAATTATAAAACTCTGAAAATATTTTCCATTAAGTCGTAAAATCTTTAAAAAAAACCTTAAAAAAATTATATCCTTTTACTCTAGTTTCAATCAAAAAAGGTTATCCTTTAAAAGTAAAGACTGTCTTATGACTAAAACACTTTCAATTCGAACTTGTCATCCAGAACTCTTAAGGAGTCAATAGTCCTCCCCATCCATTAAAAAGGGAATTTTTTAGAGTGTAACTCTAAAATATAATAAATCTAAAAAGATAAGAGGTCTCATCACGAGCCTGCTTACCATGTTCATAGGGAACCAATTAAACTGACATTACCACACTGAACACCAAATCAAGGTAATGGCTTATAATTTTTAATTGTAAGACAAGGGGTCTCATCACGATCTAGCTTGTTCAGTTTTGACTATTACCGGTGAATGGAATTGTCGTTATCTACCCACCAAACTAGGACAATGGATTTTTAGCACTAAAAAAAACCCTCTAATTATTGCACTATTAAATGGATGGGACACTGGATTTTTGTTGGTTAAAAGGTAACCTTGTTGAGGCTATGAACGCATGCTGGCAGTAGTGGATCTACCTGTAATGAACGAGTACATTTTAAAGCTAAGTCGTAAAAGGCCCCTACTTTATTTTTATAAACTGATTAATGACTGATACAAGTAAATAGGTGTTTTTCATTCACAAAAGGCTTTTTAAAAAAGAGATTGCAATTTAATGAGTTTTATAGCCAGAGTAATATTTTTATCTAAATATTTCAAAAGGTAGTTTTCACTTCTTTGATTATTTTTACTGAATTTTTGGAAATTTTCATTTATCAGAGATAACTCGTTCTTCTAGTGAATCGCCAATTATTGTACTGTTCAATAACTCCCATTTTAATATATTATAAATTTCCTATGAAATTTATTATATT
>APFE030500227.1:20055-48417 GCA_000404065.3 Pinus taeda | reverse complement strand
AAATTTATTATATTAAAATAGGGACCCTTCAATTTTAGAAACATCTTTGACTATCCAAAAAACCAAATTAAATAGCCCTCGAGACACAAACTATACTTAGGCTTAAGTATTAAACATTATGGGTTATTTGCTTAAAAAACAAAAAACAAAAACGGAATTTTAAGATTCCCGAAGGTTGAAGTCTTTACAAACTCCAACACTCTGCCATACCCCACATTGCATATCCCATAATAAACCAACATAACGCAAAAAACCCCTCTACACCATGTATTGTGATATGTGATAAACCTCGGGACCCCGCAATCACAAAGTTTCATAAGGCTCAAGACCCCTCTGCCAACTTCATTGCAATTGTGATATAAACCGGACCCTCAGGGTTTATCCAATACAAATCATAAAACCTCGCATCCATGACTATCATAAAGGTTCCAAAAAAAATCTTAATTACATACTCCACCTTTGCTCGATTGCAATATGTGATTAAGCCCAGACCCGATGGTATTATACACTGCGATTTATATTAATATCACGTTCAGGGCCTACACGATAATCACAAAGTTCTAAAAAAGTCATGCCTCATCCCAATGTCGATTGCAATATACATCCCAATGTCGATTGCGATATGACATCAGTAGTGACGTCAGATCCGCATCTCTCGCCATGTCAGATCCACGTCAATTGCCACATCACATCATGATGTCATTCATGACGTCACTACCACATCACCTCGGGACCCCACAATTGCAAGTTTCATAGGGACACGGCGTATAAAAAATCCTTCACCCCAGCCGATTTGCGATTGCGATAGCTGGACCCCACGAGATTATTCACTCCAACTTATAAATCCCCCACATCCATGAAATCACAAGAATCATAGTCTCAATCCCTCTGATGCCGATTGCGATTTGCGATAAGCCCCAGACCCGATAAGAGTTACATTTCAATTCATAAAAATCTCACGTCCACGGCTATCACAAAAGTCATGGAACTTAAGCCATCCCTGCCTTTTCTGCCCATCCTAATTGCGATTGTGATGTGATTTAAGAAGACCCCCTTTGAATTTTATTTGGAATACTCCCGGTCTAATCCAATTTCTATTGTTTTATGATCTACCCCAAACTCTGATTTCTTATTGCGATAATACTGTAAAGTCCGACTTGTCTTACCACAGACCTCACTCTGCATTACTCTCCATGATGGTTGAATTCAGAATTTATTGCACTCTACGTTTTTCCTAATTTCCTGTAAAACGTTATTTGTTTCAAATAAAACTTGCTTATCAGTTTCATTTATTTCCAGCTTATCAATTCCTATTTTTCTTGTTCAAGTTCATGACAAAAGAGGACAGTTGCGTTGACAAGTAGCAATTCAGTTCAAACAGGTAGACAAACATCCAGAGAATTTGATGGAACAAATGAAGCTGATGAAGACAATAAATCACTTTCAGAAACTTCTACCAAAAAATGGTTTTCTTTTAAGCTTTGTTGAAGGGATTTGTTTAAATGCCCTCAACGCTCTGCATAATAGATTTTGTTGTTTTCTACTATTTAAGCTTACTTTTTGTATGAAATAAGGGTCCAGAATTTTATGAAAAAAGGATTCTGAAAGCTTGCACTACTGTACTTTCATCATTTTCTCAATAGAACAACTGCAACATTGTTTAGGAATTTTCATAAAGAATTTTGAGAAGTTGCATTATTGTACTCCTGGAATCATCTTTGTGGGAAGGAATAAATTGTTGTTATTTCTTTTATGAGCTTAGGGAACTGTATCTAGTATTTCTATCATTGTACCTCTATTTTGTTCATAAGTAAATAGTAAATTTATCTTTTCAGATTGCTTATTACTTGATATTTAAATAACAGTGTTACATGTATTCACTATTGATCATGATGCCATTGATATTTTTATACATGTTAAGCAATTTGCTTTGATATTCTAAATGTGATATGAGTTTACACATTATTTTGATTAACTATTTAATCAAACTAATCGTCTTGAAATAGTTTCATTTCCATTGTTGTTTGAGCAATCTATATTATCATTTACTAAGAAAAATCATTATAGTTCACATCTAGATAAAAATTAAACAATCCTGGGTTATAGAGTAGCTTAATGCATATATTTTCCATTTAATTCATTACTGCAAATCCATCCATTTCACTTCACTACAAGCATTACACACTCATTCAATCACCTTTCATTGGGAAACTGGTCCCATCAATCCAGTCAGAGCCACTACTTAAACGGAAAAGGAGTTATCTTAAGGTCCGGACTGAGTGGTTTTCCCCTTGTGTTGGAGCAGTGATTTTCGAGGCCTCAACAGAGCCCTGATTTAGCGATGGGTTAAGTTCCTAGTTCCTAAATCTCTGTATAGTTTGAATATAGGCCGAACTGGTTGATGTATGTGATTTCTGGACCGTAGAGGTGAAATTAATGTGGTTGAGGGTTGAGGTGGTTTGGCCTCTGGAAGCTCTAGTTGGTTTTGTTTTAGTTTAACCCTTATGATATCACTTTCATGCTTGGAATATGGCGTGGGGGTGATTGGATGAAAGAGAGATTTGGTTCAGCCCAATCTATAGTTGGGTGGTACATGGAAATCCCTAACTCTGTTGGCATTTTCATATGTTAATATGAGATATTTTCCTATTGTGATCTATGCGCATTTCTATTAATTATGATGGTGATTTTATCGTTTATTTTCCATGGTTCCTATTCTAGTTATATGTTGGTTATATGATGGATTATATCTATGGATCTTGTCATGTTTTTATAATTTACTGAATGGTTGATGAATGCACGGTCTAACTAGTGTTATTGCAGCCAACTAGAGAGGGCATAGAATCTTCTTGGTGATTCTCAAATGAAATTCAGAAGTTTATGATCAGATATGCATTCATGACCTATAAATTTCATGTTTACCATATGTTTGAAAAAATATCTTTTGTGTACTAGGCATGTCCTAGTCAAGATCTTGTTCAAGTTTTAATTTTTTTCATTTTTGTCATCTTAATCATGATTCTAGAAAGTTACAGGCAGTTTTGGGTAGTGGTCTCGAGGCTAGCCTAGAAAGGTAGCTTAGATATTGGAACTGCTAGCACTGAATTAGATTTTTTGGGTCATAACTACATGGAAGCAGGCTTATAAGTGTGGTTATAGCCTCATAACCGCATGCAGGAAGTGTCAAGGGTGCAATTATGGAGTTAATTCACTGGAAAAGGGTTCCAACTTAGGGATTGATCACTTGGGGTGGTTTGCAGACTCCTAAGTGGTTTGTGGTATCTAAGGGATGTTAGTTTGTTGTCAAATTGCAAGCCCCACTTACATAACTGGAACTTGGAGGTTTGTTGTCATATCATAATGAAACTCAGCTCATGATGACCATGGAGAGCTTGTAAAAGTGGGTAAATGTAGGGTGGTAGGTTATAGATTGGTATCAGAGCTTCCAGGTTCAAACAGTTGGGCTGGATGGGCTAGATGTGATTGTTATGCATGCATGTTAGTTGTCAATATGATTGTTGTGCATGCATTGTGATTGTTATGGTTATCGTGCATAGTAGGCCAGACATGCATCATGGTTGTCATTATTGCAGTTTGTGTCATCATCATGATGTTGGTGTGTTATGAGGTTGAGATGTTGATATGTTGGTGTCATTATGTATATATATTGTGCTAATTTGGATTGATTGTGCAGACAAGATAGCCTCCCTTGAACTTCATAGAGGTATGATTTTGATTATGCATTTGGTTTATTTGACATGACATGTTTGCAGGAGATAGAAGATCATAAATGATGAGAAGAATGGTGGATTATAGTTCATGTGACTCTCCTTATAGATCAATTGAGCATCAAGGAGATGAGTATTCTTCTAATATAGAAGATGCACTGAGAAGTTTGAAGGCAAAGATCAGAAGTGGTAACGCAGACAATAACAGGTTGATTAAGTCATATGAAAGACTTTCTAGAGCTCAGGGAAAACAATCAAAAGTTAATGCAGTGATCCTTTAGAGTCTTTCAGATTTGAAAAAGCAGGGATAACTGAAATCAAGCATGGACAGGAGGAAAAGACTAATGGGGCATATAGTAGCGGGTCTAGATCAGGACATAAGTTGGACATGGATGAAACAGTCACAGTTGGCAGATGGTTGGATACACCTGATAGGAGAGGCAGTGTTCATGGATTCTATTCTAGTTCCAGTTATGAGAGACATCATCATCACTATTTCCAACATCCTTATAGGAGGAGTGAGAAGTAGTACTTTCCAAAGGATTTTAAGAAAGCCAAGCATCCTACTTATGATGGGGATGCGAAGAAACTATCAGATGCAAAATCATGGCTACTTGGGATGAAGAGGTTATTTGTATTGCATGATTATTTAGAGATATGAAAGTCAGGATAGCGATCTTCAGTATCAAAGGAAAATCAGATATCTCGTGGGAAGATATGAAGCGTTTTAGAGGAATCAATGTAGAAAAGTTGAGTTGGCATGAGTTTAAAAGACTCTTCAGGAAGTACTTGTATGAGAGATATTATGACGAAAAGGCTAAGGAGTTCTATGAGTTGAATATGGGTTCCGTGAAAGATGAAGAGTATACGAATAAGTTTATAGAGTTTTTGAGGTATATGCCCTACCTCAAGGATGAGAAGACAAAGGTACAAAGATTCATTGGTGGATTTCCTTTAGCATTGAAAGATCAGATTGAGCATGATGAGCCTTAGTCATTGGGAAGTTAAAGAATTGTTATGAGCAGTCAAAGCGCAAGTCTAAGTCTAAGTAGGATTGGAAAGGTAATGATAAGACTAAAGGAAATTGGGGTAAGAAGTGAGGAAGACCTCAATATGTAGGTGATACGAAGAACATGGCACCTTATAAGAAGTTAAATGTAATTGACAGAGGACATGGATTTTATTCTGAGGAGCTGAATAAGGGTGATGACAGGAAGCCTTTGCAGTGTTGGACTTGTGGTGGAGAGCATTGTAGGAGAGATTCTCCATTGCACCAGGGTGGCAGACCTCAGATTTACAGTGCTTAGGAGGCACAGATAGTTGGAGATGTTGGGTAGATTATTCCTCGGATTTATGCAGCAGTGGATAATAAGCAAGTTGATCATCAGACATCCATTATCAAGATGGAAGGTAACCTTCGTGATCAAGTTGTTTCCGTTTTGATTGATCTTGGATATGAATATAGTTATATCAGTCCTAACCTAGTGGATAAGTGTTGCTTGAATAAAGAAGTGCATGCATAATCTTGGTTAGTGCAGTTGGCTACAGGGACCAAGAGAAGAGTTCATCATTGGGTGAGATCTTGTGTATTTGAGCTAAATGGTATGCCTACATCATCACATCTAAATGTGATTCCTTTGGGATCATATAGTATGCTTTTGGGCATGGATTGGTTGTTCATTCACAAGACTAAAGTGGACTTCTATGATAAGGCTACTGAGTGTCTAGACGATGATGGAGAAAGGATAATCTTGGAGGAAAAGAAGAAACCTACATCAATGAGAATAGTTACAACTATGCAAAAAAAGTGCAATTGTAGGAAAGGATGTATATTGTTTGTAGTTCATATTTCCTGTGACAAAGGGAAGGATGTTGAGGATGATGAAGTCCTAAGGAGGTATCCTATTTTGTAGTAGTTTTTGGACGTGTTTCCTGCAGATATTTCAAAGTTGCCTCCCCATATAGAGGTGGAATTTTCTATTGAGTTGAAGTCGTGAGCAACACCAGCATCTAAGGCACCTTAAAGGATGACTACTCCAGAGTTGGTGGAACTGAACTTGCAGCTTAAGGAGATTCTTGATAAGGGATACATAAGGCCAACTGTGTCGCCTTCAGTTGCACCAGTGTTGTTTGTAAAGAAAAGGCATGGTACTCTCAGGTTGTGCATTGATTACAGGAAATTGAACAAGGTGACTATCAAGAACAGGCATCCATTAACGAGGATTTATGACTTATTTGATTAGCTGAAGGGAGAACTGTTATCCTCAAAGATTGATTTTAGATCAGGATATCATCAAGTGAACATCAAAAAAGAACACAACTACAAGGATGCATTTCATACCAAGTATGGGAATTATGATTTTGTGGTGGTTCTATTTGGTCTTACTAATGCTCCAGCCACTTTCATGTGTTTGATGAACAGTGTTTTGCGTCCTTACTTGGACAGGTTTGTGATAGTGTTTATTGATGATATATTGATATATTCAAAGAATGAGGAAGAGCATGCAGAGAAACTAACATCAGTGTTGAGACTGTTGAGAGAGCATCAGTTGTATGACAAGCTCAACAAGTGTAGTTTTTTCAGTCTCAGATTCATTACTTGGGACGTGTTGTTTCCAAGGAGGGGATATGAGTAGAACCAGGAAAGATTAAAGTTATCATGGAGTGGCCAATGCCTAGGAATGTGGATGAGGTTGATCATTCATGGGACTAGCAGGTTATTACAAGAGGTTCATCAAGAACTTATCACGAATTGACTATCCTATTACATCTTTGTAGATAAAAGGGAAGCAGTTTTAATGGACTGAGGAGTGTGCAACTAATTTGGAGCAATTGAAGCATTTGCTTACAAATTCTCTAGTTTTGAAGATTTCATATCCAGATAAAGAGTTCGTGGTATGTACAAATGCATGAAAGGAAGGACTTAGTGGATGTAACACCCTCCTTCCACATCTACCCAAATAACCAACCAACCGGGGTAAACATGTGATGAGAAGTTACTATGATATTATTCGACCTCCTAAGTCACCTTAAGGAAGTGGAACCAATGGAAGCACACCATACAGACCTTCCATATCAGCAACAACACTCTCGGGAACCATCCCCACCTCTCAGGTAACCATCCCCTCTATCCCACTGAGTTTTTAAACCATTAAACTCCCAGATGCTCCCTTGATATGGGCATGCATGCATCCAAAGGGCTCTGGACACTCCCACAACATGGTGTGCCAGCGTCCAGGGACTATTCTTCTTAGTGTTGTGTCAGTGTCCCCAGGATTTGAGCCACTTTTCCAGGCCTGGAGCCTAGGTCACTGCCCAAAACTCAATGACACTTTCAAAATCTATTATTTACATAATAACAAGACTTAAAAATCAAAACTAACTCCAGGGCTAGGCCTGACCATCCCCAATTGAGACTGACATTTTTTTGAACACTTGGCACCAATGCGATCTACAGGAAATGAATACACGATAGAGCATAAATGACTAATAACTCATATGAGACTTGAAAAGAAGGATCACCACCCTCTTCCCTTAACTGTTTTGACATCAATTAGGTCTTGCATCCGTTATCCTTTCACTTACAAGTAAATACATGAAATAACCAGGACAATAACCATCCCTATATCTAGCCTTAAACCATGAAAATAACAATGAGATGACAACCATTAAAGCAACATATTAACAAGTACAAAGGAAAGAGAGCTTAGCTTTTATTAAACATCGAGATAACTTGTCACTGTAGTATTTGTGCTTTTGGGATACCAAAGACTAAAGTCGGGGGTTCCTTTCAAGTATCTGAGAATTCTTTTCATAGCCAACATGTGGGATTTCTTAGGATTTAATTGAAATCTTCCCACCATTCCCACTTCTTGCATAATGTCGGGCCTTGTAGCAGTTAAGTATAAGAGAGCTCCAATTATTGACTTGTAAAGAGTTGCATCTACCAGGGGGGAATCATCATCTGTTCTTAGTTTGTGGTTTGTGGTCATCGAAGTGCTCATAGGTGCAAATTCTTCCATTCCATATATTTTAAGCATATCTTTGAGATATTTTGTCTGAGAGATAAACATGCCTATTGTGGTTTGTGATACTTGTAGTCCAAGGATGTAGGATAGCTCACCAATCATTAACATTTCGAATTCTTTTGAAATATTTTGAGCAAACTCATGGCTCATTTCATCATTATTGCTAGCAAAAATCAAATCATCAACATATACAAGGGTGATTAGTAATTTATCCTCATCCATCTTCATGTAGAGATTACTTCCTTCCACCCTCTTTTTGAAGTTTTGTTGTTGTAGATGGTGATCCAATCTTGCGTACCACACTCTAGGAGCTTGTTTCAAACCGTATAATACCTTTTTCAACTTACATACAAAGTCTTTTCCTTCTGCTAGATCAAAACCTTCTGGTTTCTCCATGTAGACTTTTCCTTGAGTTCCCCATTCAGAAATGTTGATTTTACCTCCATTTGATAGACTTTGAATCCTTTTGAGCATGCAAATGCAAAGAACGTCCTTATAGCTTCCATACGAGCTACCGGTGCAAAGGTTTCTTCAAAATCGATTCCTTCAATTTGTGAATAACCTTTACACACAAGTCTTGCCTTATTTCTAATGATTTGTCCATCTTCATTCATTTTATTTTTGAACACCCACTTAGTTCCAATTATATTTTTATCCTTTGGATGAGGTACCAGCTCCCATGCCTCATTTTTTTTATTTGAGACATTCTTCTTCCATGGCTTCCACCCAATTAGGATCCTTACTTGCTTGAGTAAAAGTTTATGGTTCTATCATAGATAGGAAAGCAACATCATTTCTCTCTGGTGTACTTGTCATCCTTCTTCGGGTTTGTATGCCTTCATCTACATTGCCAATAATCTGCGCTTCCGGGTGATTATTTTGGAGGAATTTCACTTTTAAAGGAGTTTGAGATGATTATTTTTCTTTTTGTTTTTCTTGATCTTTTTCTTCCTTTTCAGGGTCTTCTTCACTTTCTTCAATAAAGGGGTCAACTGCATGATCTTAAATTTTCTTTTCCAGGAAGCTCTTCATCAATCTTCACATCAATAATTTCCACTATTTTCCGTAGTCGATTATTGTAGCATTTGTAAGCTTTGCTTCTGGTAGAATACCCAAGAAATATTCCTTCATTAACCCGAGAATCAAATTTTCCTGGTGAGTCATCATTGATCTTTATTAAACATTTTCTTCCAAAAATCCTAAAGTATCTTACTAAGCAGGTCTTGCTTTCCATAATTCATAAGGACTCTTCTCATTATTTGGTCTTAGTTGAGTTCGATTCAAGGTATAAACTGTTTTCCCGACTGCTTCCTTCCAAAAGTTTGGGTGCCAGTCAGTTGCTAGTAACATAGTTCTAGATATTTCTTGAACAGTTCGGTTTCTCCTTTCAAGTACCCCATTTTTCTTAGGTGTTCTAGCAGCGGAGAGCTCTCTTTCAATTCCATGTTCTTTACAGAATTCATCAAATTCTTTTGATGTGAATTCTCCTCCTCTATCGAAATCCTTTTCATTTTCTACAAGAGCTTTAAGATTCTTAAAACATTCAAATGCTTCAAATTTATATTTTATGAAATATACCCACATCATACTAGTATAGTCATCAACAAATAAAGCAAAATACCTTTCTCCTTGGAGTGTTGGAGTTCTGGTTGGCCCACATAAATCTGCATGAATGATCTCTAGAGGTTTTGATGTGGAGAACTCCTCAGTCTTGTGGATGGTTCTAGTTTTCTTGCAATGTTGACATAGGCCACATACATCTTGATCTGGTTTGGACATCTTTTGAATGTCCCTTACTGCATTGATTTTGCTGATATTGATCAAGTTATCAAAACTTGTATGCCCTAGTTGTTTATGCCACAACCAACTTTCACCTATTTGACTTAGATAACATTTATCTTCTTGAATTTTGTTTAGAATGTAGACGTTATCTGATGTTCTAATTCCTTTTGCCACAAGTTCTCCTGAGGAAGAGTTCCTTATTTCACAATTTTTAGTATTGGAGACAACATTATGTCATTGATCACAAATTTGGCTAATACCCAAGAGATTGTGTTTGAGCCCATCTACCAACAAAGCATTTTGAGCCTTTCCTTTTCCATTAATAAGGGTAACAGTTCCTTTTCCATTAATAAGGGTAATAGTTCCTTTTCCAGCAATTTTGGCAAACCCACTCCCAAAGAATACATTTCCTTCCTTTTTGTTTAATGAAATAAAGTTCCTTTTGTCACTTGTCATATGTCTGGAGCACCCACTATCCACAAACCAAATATTTTCCTCACTGTGAGCACATAAAGCTAGACCACATTTATCCATATTGGGAATTTCATCTTTTGCTTCTCTACTTTTGAGGGGGAAATTTTGTTCGCTATGTCCATTATCATTACATAATGAGCAAATTGGATCAAATTTCGCGAAAGGATCAAACGTGTTGAAAGTCTTTATTTGTCCTTGCCCTTTGAGACTACGTGGTTTGTTTGTCTGATTCTTAAATCTTGGTGCTTCATTCTTACGAGCCATGAAATGTTTAGCTTGATGACCAAAATTTTTACAATAATAACATTGTCCAAGAAAGATAGTTTGGTACTTGTTATAATACCAATGATTTGAATAAACCTTCTTCCTTGGAGTTTCTCTTTCTTCATTCTTTGGATTTGAGTCGGGCATTTGATGAGATGATTTTTCTTCTTTTGGATTGCTTCAAAGTACGTCGACATAGCTTCTTGTATTATCCTTGGCACTTGATGAAAAACCGATCCGAGACTTGTCACTTTGAGATCTTTAAGTGTTGAGAATGTGATCAAGTGTTTGAGAACTTTGCTAAATTCTTTTGATTTGTTCCATTTCCTTTTTGAGAGATACTATTTCAGCTTCATGTCTTTCACATATAGTGTCCTCCCTTCTTTTATCTTCCCCTTTGTTCATTTTAAGAGACATAACCTTCTTTCATAACTCCTCATTTTCTTCAATGGTACTTATCAGTAATTCATTTCTATCTTCTTTGTTTTCCTTTCTTGTTTCATCATCTTCGGTGAATGCCATAAGTAGTACTTCCTTGTTTCTAGCATAGTCATTCTCTTCGTTTGATTCATCATTACTTTCTTTGTGATGGAAGATACCTTTGGGTGATTTCTTCTTGATGACCACATATTCATCCTCATCAGATTCATCTTGTTTAGAGAGGAAAATATCCTTAGTAAATCCTTTATTTTTGTATATCCTTCCTTCCCCATTATCATTATCATGCTTATGAGGACATTTTGCAGTGTAATGACCTATTCTTCCATAGTTGAAACAAATAAGAGGGTGCTTATCTTTTAACTTGGATCCTTTCTTTAGTCTTCGTACAAATTGTGCCAATTCGAATTCAACATCGGAGTCATCACTGCTGGTATTCCATCCTTTTCCCTTTTTGATTTTGAGGCCTTGAATGCTACATCTTTGGAACTTGGGATTCCTTTTCTCATCTCACAGGCAGTGAGGATTCCATGAAGTTCATCCATTTTGAGAGTGTCTAGTTCCTTCATTTCTTCTATAGCACTTATTTTGGAGTCAAATCTGTCTGAGAGAGATCTTAAGACCTTTTGAACAACAATGCTTTCTTCAATCTTTTCTCCCAATCCTTTAAGAGAGTTGACTACTTCAGCTACTCAGAGGAAGTATGATGCAATATCTTCTTGATCATCCATTTTCATACTTTTGTACTGCCTCCTATGGGTTTGAAGCTTTTCCTTCTTAAACTTGGACTCCCCATCATATAAGCTAACCAATTTATCCCATACTTCTTTGGCTAAGTCACAATTCAAGACTTTCATAAACTCAGAATCAGTAATTCCATTGGTAATGGAATTTAGAGCTTTGGCATTGGCAATGTACGCTTTCCTTTCCTCTTGATCAGTAGGAAGAGTGGGAGGGGAATTGTACCCATTCAGAACAACATTCCAAACTTCAGGTCCAAGGGACATTAAGTAGTAAGAAATTCTCTTTTTCCAAAAACCAAAATTAGTACCATCAAATAAGGGAAGCTTTCCTACTGTCATTTCTTGATTCTTCATTGTAACTAAGAATCCCTCTTCCAGCTGTTAGGATGATTATAAGGAAGCTGGCTCTAATACCAATTGTTGGAAATACTGAGAGGGGGGTGAATCAATATTTCTTTTCAATTGTTATTATTACCTGTTTAGATTCTTTACAATTTTAATCAAAGAAATGATTTTATTAAATATAGAAAAAGATTGAATACAATATTTGATGAGTTTTGTTAAGCACCAACTTGGACTTTGATGAGGCTCCAACCTCTAGGGCTCTAACCTTGTCTTACCTGGGCATCAACCTTGAATTTAGGACCACCAACTCCAAGGACACCAATCCTTCCAATTTTGAGGCACCAACCCCGAGGGCTACGACCCTATAGATTTACTTTTTCAAGAAATGTTTGATTGTATTATACTGCTTCCAAGAACTTCTTTACAAAACCATTTCCTTGTAGTCTTTGCAATAGGTCATTGTCTACGCTATGGCTTCACCTCGAGTCTAATCCTTCCAAGATGAGTCAGGCCAAAAGACTGTCCTCTCACTCTGTCTTCAGTTTCCTTCTTCGCTCGGCCTTCAGCTTCTCGACCTTCAACTTCCTTTGTCTTTTCAAGTTTACGAGTTGTGAACTTTTTCATTATTCTTTCTACCCGATGCCCGATCGATCTCAAGGTGAGGTATTATAACTTATATTTATATGGGTTTCCCAATACCCAAAAGACACGTTCATTTAGAAGGAGAGGTTGACTTATGGATATTCATCCAATTACTCATAAACATGTTTTATTTATGGAAAATTCCATAGGAGATACTGTACCCACATGAGGTCCCACATCCACGTCATCAATCACAATCTCAATCGCAACTTTCAGAGGTCCCGCAATCACAACCTTTAATGTTACCGATGTAACATAGTTGATACTCATATTGTTGATGAGGTGGACGCAATATAAAATTAAACAATTGCCAATAAATTCATCGGATCCACAACTTCTATCGCAATCGGCAGCTCGGGGTTTTAACGCAATCGGCGGTTCGAGGTGACAACCCTTTATGATTTGTGTAACTTCTGATACCCGAACCGATACTACATAAAGGTGCATTTTAATGGAGTCGTTGGGTCGGCATATTATATCGCAATCGATGTTTTAACATTACATCCCTTTAAGCCTTGTGATATGAAAATTTCGATACGCAGATGCGATATTACATTAGGGTGTTTTATAATGGAGCAATCGGGTTTACACCTTGTATCGCATTCACATTTTTTATTGTGACATCCCTTTATGACTTGCGATAAAAGTTTATACAGTGGATATGATATTGTATTATGGCATACTGTAATGGAACCATCATATCCGCAGTACATATCGCAATCAGCGGATTTGGGGCGATGATACATAATAAACCTTATGGTTTGTGATTATGTGACTGATGTGAATTTTATTGAGTTGTATTACAATGTTGCAGTGGATCCGCAATGGTATTTCAACCACAGGTTTTGGGTGGTGACATTTGTGACTTGCGATACGTAACTTCCAATAGTGGCAGACACGGTATTATATTAGAGTTTGTTTTATTGGAAAGTTAGGTCCGCAGCTCAAATCGCAATCAGGGGTTTTGTGCGGTGGCATGTAATAGAGCCGGCCAATATTATATATGCCAATATGTTAACTCCTCCAGTTTGTTTTATGTGTTGTGAACTTTTTAAGAGGTTTCCACGGTTTATTCCTTCCTCCGATAGTTC
Organism: Pinus taeda; assembly: GCA_000404065.3. Taxonomy (NCBI): domain Eukaryota; kingdom Viridiplantae; phylum Streptophyta; class Pinopsida; order Pinales; family Pinaceae; genus Pinus; species Pinus taeda. The sequence goes on along the minus strand of APFE030500227.1, from coordinate 34,882 downwards.
TTATTTGTCTTGGTTCGTTGCTCCTGTGGTTTCTCTTCACTCCTATGACTTCCGCTACACTCCTCCGATAGCTCTTCTCTGATGGCTTCCGCTGAACTCTTCCTCTTAGTCTTTGGATTCACGATGACTTCTCCTCTTTGGCTTCTTGCTCCTGTTGCTTCACACCATTATTTAGTATCCAGAATATTGCCATATTGATGTCAATGACAATCTATATCAACATAAATATATATACATCGACACAACCATGATCACAACATAATTAACAGATATCATAAGGTCAAGGTTAAGATAACTTCCTTTATCTGTGCAATGCATGTACAACATTGAGAACAACAGTTCCCAACTTAGCTAAGGCATCTGACGCCTCAAATCTATTTACTTTACCTTTCTTGTTACCTTTTTCATGATTATCCTACCATCGTCCATTTACCTCCATGGACCCAACCAATCTAACTAGTTGTCATACGCTTGCCTTTAACTGCCCTTATACATGCACTAAGCTTCATCCAGGCCTTACGTCACCTGTTTGGCTTCATTTAGATCTTCTTGAGCTCCATTAAATTTCCTCTTTTCCCAACCAATTCCCAAGACTCAAAATTGAAAAGACAAGCACAAGAAACAAACAAGAAGAATACCATGAAAACCAATAACAACATGACAACACAACAAAGTGGCAAGCCCTTGCACCAAACATAAACAAAACCACAAATCAAGCTCAACAAATCACAAAATACCAAAAGCTTAAGACTAGCAACAGACACCATGACTCCATCCCCATAGTTCCCAGTGCTTCCAAGGGAAATCCCAATCTGAGCCTTCTTCAAGATTTCATGGAAATCTCTTTTGCCATGCAATCCCCTACATCATACTGCCATAAACACATAACTATTAATGCATAAATAAACATAAAAATACACCAATTACCTTACCTTGTTTTGCCAAGCATGTTTCTTGCAACTGAACGCATCCACACCATCTCTCAAGGGACTCCAAACCTTTGACGAATCTAGCCATAACTAGAACCATATGTTATACCTGTCAAATACATATTTGTGAATATAACACATATCCTCATAATGTTAGACAAATTCAAGGTTAAGAAGACTTCATGTATGCAAATCACTCATTTGTTTGGAATTGCGGTTTCTAAACATAGCCAAAGTAATTTTCACCCAATTCCTTTCTTTTTCCTTTTCCTTGCTACAATAGAGTCTTACTATGCACTGTCACATCACCCAACTGTTAGTTATATAAACACATCAACTATTACCTTGTCAAGTTAATACCAAGCATGTTGCCATGTAACTACTCACACATGTCAATCTTACGTTCCAAAGATCAAGACATCATGTATATTAATTTTAAATCAATCTTTACCAAGTCTAACAACCATGTCATACTCAACAATCAACTCACATTCATCAGTCATAATACATAATGCTACAACTGTCACCTACTTACACTTAAGTACATATCAATTGTCTCAACACATATGTATTTGTACAACCATCTTAAAACAAGATCATGTCGGCAAGAAATGTTATAGAAACATACTCATATAATTCAAGTAATCAAACATTCAGATAACAGATAGATGACATAATAGACACCAAACAATCAAACACCAAATAAACGACATATTCAAACCTTCAAACACCAAATAGACGACGTAAGAAAAACCATACCTTAATTTATCTTAGGGGAAGCTATCTTGTTTGCACAATATAGCTTCACAACATATCAACTCAAACATAGATAAGGTCATTATGTCCATAACAATAACTAGCTAACATGATTATATCGTAAGCTCATAAACAATTGTCATTCATGCATAGCAATCACATATGCACAGTCGGTCTAGATTAGTACAACACACTATCACAAATAAGTCGACTCATACCTTAATGTCATAACCCAAACCATTTACATAGGCCAATCCAATGTATCATGATACATATAACATCAAGATCTTAATGCAATAACCCTAATCACTAACTAACATATAAAAACAACAAGTTAACATATAACATGCTCATCAACAACATATAACATAATCATCAAGTTAACTATCATAAAACAACAATAGCAATGCATACAACCACAAGTTACTATCATTCATGATTATCTGACACGTGCATATGACTACACTAATCACCTAGCATTTATCATACATGTGACCATAACATCAATAGAATGAAAGGCATACACATAACCATAATGCATATAACAATCCTTAACCTACATACTTGCATACCCAACATACAATCTTGTATTACAACATGCTCTTGCCTCAAGGTCCAATGTTGCAACTTCACTTTGAAGGTCTGCATCTCCTACTCTATCTCAGCCAACACATCAACATCATAACATACCAATAGCATAATGATGACCTAATTGCATACAATGACCTCACAATGCATGTTTGACCTGCTATACATGCATAATTATAACCATAACAATGCATGCATAATAACATATATACATCGACATGCATAAAATATGCATATACAACCATACACTTGTGAAGATAACACCATGCTGGCTTGATGGGGCCTGACCCAGGTTCAGAAGTGTTTTAGCCAAACAAATCCCGCACTACTGGCCCTTTCGGCAATAGTTCGCGGAGCGCGGACTGAAGTCTCACCCGAGGTAGTAGGGGAGGGTGCTGGAACCAGATTTTCACACCCTAGGGATGTCTAGATGGGGACTAGAGGGGTCGCGATCTGATCTGTGCACTCATGCTGCTCTGCGCAACTGTCCGTCCTTCGTGTAGATCCGCGACGGGCGCTTCCTATATTCTTATTATTATATGTGTTTATTATAGATCAGATCTACTTCTTAAGGTGTTTAAGCCAAAATTTAATAGTTATAACCAGTGCGCGCACCCATACATCTTACAGATTTGCATAAACTCAGAACATAAGCAGAAGCATAGAGATCTACGATAAAACACACAATAATTCAAAAACACTTTATCTTTATTTATCTCCTATTCATTACAACCAGATCCTTCCTACGCACTCAGCTGCAGGGGTCCGCACACACAGCTGCGGACTCTACCAAGCCTCTGTGCACACAACTGTAGAGCCTACTCCACTACTATCACCCACGACTCGGACTTACAGACTCAGAGCGAATGCCACATTCATAAACCCATAACATTCAATATCCAAAACTAAAAACTTACCTCTAACCCTAGAGCCTTGCTCTATTTATACATTCCCATGGTTCGTGGACCATGGGCAGGCCGACTCACTTTCTATTTTCTTACATTATTTTCGGGCAGACAACCCTTTGACTTGACTCATTACAATTCACGCTTAGCACACTTCGCGGAACCTTTACCATACTTTTGCCCAAAATTGTGGACTTTAAGCCCCAAAACTGTTACGCTAGGGATCTACTACCCAACAAGCCCCCAATGCAATCATCGTGACTCGTCCCAAGTCACTCGGCTAGTGCGGCAATCTTCGTGCGGAGGTCATCCAACAACTTCTGCGCTTTGCTTACGCTCGTAACAAATTCTTCTGCCATCTGCTATACCTGTTAGACGCGAGCCACCAATGCATCAATATCAGTTTCAGTTGCTTGTCCAGGTTCATATACTGCATGCATGTGTGCTAACTTTCCCTCGATGTTGGCAGAGACCGTGAACGCCTCATCAAGCCAAGGTTGGATGCGTTCTTTAAGCACTGCTTCCTTCTGCCGAGCGACGTCAACTTGTGTCTTGAGACCCTGGGCCTCCCGCATCTTGGCCAAGCGCTGAGTGATGGTGATCGTTTGCGCAATCCCCCAGATGCTGTCATAAGCCTGCTGCAACTCTCGTGCTTCTGTCTCTACCTGTTGCAGCGTTGGGTCTTCCTGAAGGGATGTGAGCGTAAGGAGGGACTGATCCAACAATCTCGAGTAATCTTGAACAACGCACTCTATCACTTCCAATCCTGCTTGAATTTCGTTGTGGTGCTGCTTTTGAACTTCCGAGGGTGTAGTAGGTTGTGCCTTCATCCTTAGCTCCGAGATCTGCAAGTTTAAATCCCACTGAGCTTTCACGGCCTCTAGTTGAGCCTTCTGGAATCTTGTCGCCATGTGATGAATCTTATCAGTTGCGTGGAGTTCCACTGGCACAGACAGTTCTTGTATACTGCTACAGACCTCCTCCACAACCTATTCCCATCCTTGGTCGTGTGCAATCAAGTCATCACACTGTAGACTGATTTGTTCCAGATTTCCTTTTTGCTCCATTAGTACTTGGAGGGCGCGAACTTCTCTGTGGCAGAGCTCAGCGGTTACCCCATCCTGCAGTTGGTATAGGGTTTCTCTAGGAAGGGCAGCCAAATTCAACCCCTCATCTTGCCTTCAACTTCTGCTATGACGACACCTGCTGGTAATACTAAAGTGTTCATTGTGGAGGTGCGCACCATCTGCTCTGTTGCGGTTATACCTTCCGCAAGGATCGAAATCATCCCTCTTGGGGGTCGCACCTGTAACGCCTACAACTGTGCCCTAAGCTCCCCCAACACAGTTGTCTGCTCTAACATCAGCTCTTCTAGAGCACCTTTAGTGACATCATGCGTCATTTCACTATTGTCAAGAAAGTCTTTCTCCAAGGTCTTTGTTGTCTTTGTCTTTTTTCATGTATGTGGCGGCTCCTAGATGCGCGGCTGCTTGACTTGGGTCAAGTGTGTAGTAAGGTCTGTGCATTCTTGTGTCTCCACTTCCTCTTATATGTCCTGCTTCATGGAAATTTCCTAATCGATCCTGATTTCTTCTGCGGCAGTGGTTGTTGTTGCTTCCTCGGTCGCCTCTTGCTGCGAGGCTGCTTTCTATTCCTGGCGTGCCTTTTCCGCCATCTTAGTGATTCGCAGCTTGAATTCCTTCTTTCGTTGTTGTGCTGCAATCTTTTCTAATTCGGTCACATTCGAGATGCACCACTCTGGAGGCCATGCTGCCATTACCTCGTAAATTGCATCGTCAGTTGCAATGAACGGAAGCTTTACCCATGTTTGATTTGGATCCTTCCACGCCCGGATATACAAATTATGCATGTCCGCTTTGAACTCAGCTGCACTTTGCAAATTGTTGTATACTATCGGGGATAACCACGGTCTACGAGCAATCCATGTCCGAATACTCGCCTCTATGAATATCCAAAACACCTTGATCTCACGAATCCTCGTGGCATCTTTCGTAGCCAGGAGCAATTTATACCGCACGACTTCAGGGAGGTTCTTCTCAATGTTGGGAAATTGGCTACCCTTTGGCAGTTCTTTTGCAACTAGTAGGATTGTTAGGAGCAACCATGCGTAATGGAAAGTCTTACCTTGCTCCTGCACTTCCCGACAATTCGTCAAAAATTTGTCACAGAGAAACTGTGCCGAGTTGAACTGAACCTCTTCTGCACATTGCTCCGCGAGCGCAATGATAGAGGCTAGTACCTCGTCTGCACGACATTTCCTCATGAGTTTACTGGCCAGTAACTGGGTGGCGACACACACCCCTCGGTCTTTGATGCTTTCTATGATATACCCTCGCTTCCGTTTTTCCAGCTTATATTTATCCTTCATGGCTTCTGCAAGGCCCACATCGCTACTTGTTTCGGCTATGTCTATAGGGTCGTTTCCTTTTGTAGGTAGCTGGGAAATTTGGTATACTAGATCGGTCGTGATGGGAATTGGTTCCTCCAGCCAGAGATACCAATCATGTACTAGACATAGTAACTAACGGAAAACAAAAATGGTGATGGACGCGCGGTGATAGTGGGGTATCCACCTCAGATTGAGTAATCTCGCCTGTTCCATGCCCCGTAACCACTTCCGCTGCAGTAATTTCTCCTCGACTAATTGGGGGAACTTCTCGTTGTCTGTAAGATCCCAGTCTTCAAACTTGATATTCGGTATTCGCCCCAGCAGTAGACTGTCAAACCTTATTTCATCCAGAAGAACCGGAGTCTGGAGCGTACTCTTCGTGGCCTCTAGGTCCTTCGATACCTTGGTCGTCCCTTTCCAAGGAGAGATATATGGTGGTAGCGAAGGTATTTGGAAAGCATCCTCCTCTTCCTCATCCTATGCTTCAATATTAGGGATCAGGGCTTGCAAATCTTCCTCGTCCTCCTCGATTTCAGTGGTGATTTCTTTGCCCTTTTCTGCCACTGATAATTTACTGAATCTCGATGATACCTGGATTAGCCCCATAGTCTGCTTATCTTCTCGGGGTCGCGGCATGCATGGGGACTTTGGAACCTCTAAAGTAGTGGCTGCCTTTCCCGGCTCCTCCTGGGTTACATACGGTTCTTCCGCGAACCTTACTCTGGTTCTAGACATTGGTTCTATCCTGGATCCACTCCAGTACGTACTCATTGGTGTCCAGGTAGCGGGGTGTTTGTTGTTCTGTACTAGCTCGACTCTCAAATATCCAAGTGTTGTTGTGGGGCTACCCCAAGGGTTTTTGTAGGAATCTGTGAATTTGAATTCGACCCTTCCCTCCACTTCTGAGTCATTAATATTTTCTTGGTAGTAGATCTTTTCGTATCTAGCTCGGGACTTTTGTCTTAATGGCCCGTCGCCCGCTCCTTTCTACCATAACTCGGACTTCTTGTCATGAACAATGACATCAACGGTCACCTCCCAGCCTGCCCACGTAGCAGCGCAACCTCCTCTGCGTGACCGCGATCCTAATGACCGACTAGCCCTGCGCGAAACCTCCTTTCCGCGCATCTCTCCTACAGACTTCTTTATAGTCCCACGCTTCCTTTCAACTACTTGGAGCACTGAGGCTGTGCTTTCCAAAGATAGTCAGGTGGTCGCATCCAACGTGCGAGACTTCTGCTTCATTGCTAGCCCAAGCTGTGGGCACCCTTCGACTTTCTGTTCGGTAGCACATCACATTCTATGCTCCTTTGTTTAGTACGGTGTGGTCGCAGCCATGATAGCAGGGTCGCAGCTTGTTCTAATGCAGTAGTAGGGTTGGCCAGGCATGGTCCCCTTAGTTTCGTGTGGTCTAATTATGCGCCTTCGGTGTTTAATTTGTTGATTTCTCCATTCAACCTCACGATTTTCCTCCTCAACCATGCCCATTATTCATCGAGCTCGCGAAGTCTTAAACTCTCGCACCGAAGGGCTTCCTGTAACTGCCGAATTCCTTTACCCCGTTCTCTCTTCCTGTGGGGGCTACAATCTGGGGAGATTTCGCTAGCCTCCTGGTCGATGATATGATCACCTTCGCACTCCTACTTTTGCTTATGGTCCTACATGCCCATCGAACTGTTGGGACACGCAGCTTTTTGTTGGTTTGTTTTCTCTAGCGAACTATGTTCCTGCTCCCACTTATTTTTCTGAAGGCTTTGTTGTGAACAGCTGGAGGAAGGCGTTGCTTTTCCTATTGTCACAACCGACTCCACTTTTTTATTCTTAGTTGGTTAGGTAGTTGCCCAACGTACAGTTGCATCCTACACCGCTAATGGATGCTCAACCCTCTTTGTTCTGCAAACCTTACACGCACCTACCCGCTACGTTCGTGCCAGTTCCTCCTAGTCATTTAATGTGTACTCCACCCTTGTGCATTTGTTTTGCACAATGCCCCTGTTTGCGCACCCTACCACTTCTGTTGCAATATTGCCTTTTCACAACGGTCTATAGGTTCCTCCACGTTCGTTGCACCTGCATCTGTTGGCAATTCCCTTGCTTCTGTCGTTACGCGTCGTAGTGATCTAACCATCATGTTACAATTTAGCGTTGTTACCTCATGTAATCGGTTTTGCCATCGCTCAATCTCTTCATCAGAGTCCGACATGCAGGAGCTGTCACATTCCCATGAGATTCTCCCGTCTGTTGTCGGATTCACCTGATCCTGACCTTGTGCTATGATCTGGTAGATGCAGTCCAGTTCATCGTCATTGTCCTCATCGCGCATAGGCTCAGTGTAGTGCGCTCCTTCGGCTAGGTCCAGCGGAACCACTACGCGTAGAGACTTTTTATCGAATATCATTTTTCATCTCTTTAGGTTGATGACTCCATTCATGTCCGTGGCCCAGGCTATCCCTAATAATGCAAGGTACGGGTTACTATCATCCACAATTTCTATTACCTCAAAATCTGTTTATGTGCTCGCGCCTTCAATATCTACTGTAACTCCTTGCAATCTCCCCATGGGCAAGATCTTCTGTTAGTTTGCCATCCATAATTGAATAGGAGACCATTGTAGTGCGGTCTTGCCCATGCATTACCAGGTCTATTTAGGTAGCACATTCACATCTGATCCCAAGTCCAGAACAACTTGATCCATCTCATAGTCACCAATCTGTGCAGTCAGTCGCATTTCCCGTCCTATGCTCAAAGCATGCTTGCCTAGTTTCCAGACCATGCGCGGTTCACCTGACCCGGCACACCTAGTTATCAACTCTTGCAATCCTTTAACTGCTTTATTGTCTCGTAGTAGCTTCATGCATGTCTCTGAAAAGGTAGTTAGCATAGAAGGATCCATTTCTGGCTTAGTTTGATCCTTGCTACCTGAAGTAGAGACCTCCGTGAAGCTCTTCTTAGCTTCCATAAATGTCTCCTTCGCGCGTTCCAAATCAAACTCAGGTTGCTTTGTAGGGGGCTGGTGAACCCACGTATCCTCCTCAGGTTGCTTCCCCTTATCCTCTCCTATAGTTGCACCACTTCTGAGCACCATGTTCACGTTAGGGTCCTCTTCGCACAGTTCAGCCTTCAAAATTTGGACATTCTATGTGGGAGTAGACTAAAGCACCCCTATTTCACGCATTTGTGTGATTAGTGTGGGGCAATCCACTACTTCATGATCAAATTGGTAACAGTACAGGCAACATGTTCTGGTCGAGTTCGTGCAGTGACGCGCATAGTGCCCTGGTCCTCCACAATTGTAGCAGATTAATTGTCCACGCCCTTGTCCGGGTCCCATTCCTCCTTGTCCCCGTCCGCGTCCCTGGAATCTACCACACGCTATTGCGGCGGCTGGATCCTGACCTCACGGCTCAGTCTGCATTCTATAAGCAGGTGTCCGATCCATCAGCAACTCATACCTTCAGCAATTTCGTTCGTCATGGCCCACCGATCTACAAAAATTGCAAAATAGCTGCTGGGGGGGTTGTGTGCTTTCCTCCCACCTGACAGATCACTCACCAGAGCATAGGCGCCATCCTTGGCCTTGCCTGCGCCTCTGGTCTTAATGGCATCAGTCCTCCCCATGCCAAATAGTTTGCGAATACCAAGCAATGATCCTTATCGTGGCCCTAGCCTTTTCATTTTATAAACCACACCTCTTCGTGCGCTTCTGGCCGAGGTGCCTTATTTTGTTTCAAACTTTGCATCTCCAAGCATAGGTTTTGTAGTTGCGCGTGGATCTGCTGAACTCCCAACCTAGGATCCTATATTGGGGTTTCATACAACCTCATCGCTATCTCTAATGCTTCAGCCTGGTCGAGATCTTTTGCTGTGATAGCACCATCCTCAAATGTGGTGTCAAAGATGCCACAAACCATGCGTGATGCTGCACATCTATCAACGTCATGTTAGCCTCACGGATCGTACTCTTCAGTCTCTGATCCAGTTCGCAAGTGGTTTCACCCGGCAACATCGCGATTTCCTTGAACCCGATGATCGATTGTGTCTCTGATTTTGACCGGCTAAATTCTTTGTTTAATGCATCCTGGATCTCTGCTATTCCCGCATTCGGATGATCACTAGAGTGCTTTATATACCAAGTCAACGCGCAATCCTGCAGCGCGCTCACCAAAGTAGCCTTTTTGATGTTATCATCTGTAACACCTTCGGCTTCCCATACTACCTTTACCACAAACCAGAATTGATCTAGTTCCTCATTTCCTACGCCTCTAAATACATGCAACTTGATCGCACTCGCCATTCCAAACCTCGGTGGTGGCGGAGGTAGGGTAGGTGAAGATGGGGTTGATGTAGGTGAAGTGGGTGATGGTGTGGATGGTGGTGGTAACAGTGGAATGCATTGCTTTATCAATCGGATTGTGCTTCTCGGAGAGAACCCTACGAGCTCCTCCTCGCTTTCTCGTGAAAGTGAAATCAGGGGACTGTTCTCTAATCCTTCAGTCCCTCAGTAGCCTTTTCCGCTCCGCGTTACCCCAGACATCAATGAATGCGCATAACCCGTTTTTCACACAACAACATTTTAATCCAGGTATTCAACGACTTGATGTACTTACCCCACGGTCCTTTCAGAAAGCGTCATTCTGCCTCATTGTAACTCACAATTGTGTCTATCGCGAACTCAGTGATAAACCCTCCTATTACCCGATCCAACCAGTGATCCACTGCTCGTGCGATTTTATCTTTAGATGCCTCCAGCCTGCGCACCAACTCTGGATTCCACACGATGGGCTGATGAAGTCTGCACCTTCCCTGACTATCAGCTAGCCTCGCGATCCACTCATACAGTTCTGTCTAGAAGGATGCGAAGAAGATCTCATGGATTTCCGAGTATATGTAGTGATCCAACCACCTCTCCTCAAATATCTGCGAAGTTTTATTTTCCTGTACCACGAACTCATGAAGCTTCTGATCCAACCAATCTTCATTCTCTTTCTTCATAGGGTTCTAGCGTTCTGATATTAGACATCCCTTAGGCAGATCCTGGTCCCGGCAATGGAACCATTTGTTGGCTTGATGGGGCCTGACCCAGGTACAGAAGTGTTTTAGCCAAACAAATCCCGCACTACCGGCCCTTTCGGCAACAATCTGTGGAGCGCAAACTGAAGTCTCACGCGAGGTAGTAGGGGAGGGTGTTGGAACCAGGTTTCCACACCCTAGGGATGTCTAGATGGGGACTGGAGGGGTCACGATCCGATCTGTGCACTCATGCTGCTCTGCGCAGTTGTCCGTCCTTCATGTAGATCCGCGACGGGCACTTCCTAGATTGTTATTATTATATGTGTTTATTATAGATTAGATCTACTTCTTAAGGTCTTTAAGCCAACATTTAATAGTTATAACCAGTGCGCACACCCATACATCTTACAGATTTGCATAAACTCATAACATAAGCAAAAAGCATAGAGATCTGCGATAAAACACACAATAATTCAGAAACACTTATCTTTATTTATCTCGTGTTCATTACAACCAGATCCTCCCTGCGCACTTAGCTGCAGGGGTCCGTGCACATAGCTGCGGACTCTACCAGGCCTCTGTGCACACAGCTGCAGAGCCTACTCCGCTACTATCACCCACGACTCGCACTTACAGACTCGGAGCGAATGCCACATTCATAAACCCATAAAATTCAAGATCTAAAACTAAAAATTGACCTCTAACCTTAGAGCCTTACTCTATTTATACATTCCCATGGTCCGCGGACCATGGGCAGGCCAACTCACTTTCTATTTTCTTACATTATTTTCGGGTAGACAACCCTTTGACTTGACTCATTACAATTCGCTTTTCGGGCACTTCGTGGAACCTTTACCATACTTTACCCAAAATTGTGGACTTTAAGCCCCAAAATCGTTATGCGGGGGATCCGCTACCCAACACACCATCAACCTTCACATGGAGACATCACTACAACCATGATCAACACCATGCAAATGCAACAAGCACATGGAATACAAGCATAACGAACACATATGCAACCGACATGAATGCATGACCAAAAAAGAACCCATCCAATTCGAGGGGTGAACCATGCTCTCGTACAACTCCATAACACCCTCCTCCCACATCTACCCAAGTAACCAGCCAACCAGGGAAAACATGTGATGAGAAGTTACTATGATATTATTCGACCTCCTAAGTCACCTTAACGAAGTGGACCAATGGAAAAACACCATACAGACCTTCCACATCAGCAAAAAGACTCTCGAGAACCATCCCCACCTCTCAGGTAACCATCCCCTCAATCCCACTGAGTTTTTAAACCATTAAACTCCCAGACGCTCCCTTGATATGGGCATGCATGCATCCAGAGGGCTCTCGATACTCCCACAACATGGTGTGCTAGTGTCCAGGGACTACTCTGCTCAATGTTGTGTCAGTGTCCCCAAGAATTGAGCCACTTTTCCAGGCCCGAAGCCTAGGTCACTTCCCAAAAGTCAATGACACTTTCAAAATCCATTATTTACATAATAACAAGACTTAAAATCAAAACTAACTCCAAGGCTAGGCCTGACCATCCCCAAATGGGACTGACATTTTGTCAAACACTTGGCACCAATGCAATCTATAGGAAATGAATACAAGGCATAGCATAAATGACTAGTAACTCATATGATACTTGACAAGAAGGATCACCACCCTCTTCCCTTAATTGTTCTGACATCGATTAGGTCTTACATCCATTATCCTTTCAATTACAAGTAAATACATGAAATAACCATGACAATAACCAGTCATATAACCATGCTTATATGCAACATTAAACCATTAAAATAACAATGAGATAATAACCATTAAAGCCACATATTAACAAGTACAAAGTCAAGAGAACTTAACTTTTATTAAACATAAGAAAATTCGACCAGTTTCAGGGCTTCCACATACTACCCGACCGTAGACATGGTTGAACCAAATCTTTCTTTCAACCAGTCACCATTGTGCCATATTCCAAGCATGAATGTGGGATCTCATGGATAAACCAATCCAAAAATAACCAAGTGGATCTAAAGGTTAAACCACCTCTACCCTCACCAATCCTTGATCTCACCAAAACTGGCACCGAGATCACAAAACCAAACCGAGCTTGGAATGCCTCCAGACTTCATCACTATCCTTGAGGAATTTTTTTTCTCCTTGTCTCTCAAGATTTGCCACAATCCACACTGGATCACTAGGCCCTAAATCGAGAAACCAGTCTCTTAGGATTTACCGCAATCCACACTAGAATGTTAGGCCCTAAATCAAGACTCCACCCTCAAGATTTACCATGTATCCCACCAAAACTGGTCAAGGGATTCCTAGGCCTTTGGTATTTTCCTGAGACCACCTCTGCCCCGAATTCTGAAACCATCCGACAATTCCAAAGGTCAAAATAGAGAAAACACTCCCATCACACCATGGATATCCGGAAAAAGGAAAGGTGAGGTTGAAAACCACTGTCATAACCTGACAAAACCATGTCACGAATAGAAAAAGAACCATATACCAACATCTAAAGCCATGCATGTCAAAACCAGCTAGGAAATCACACATGCAATATGTTACCTGCAATTATTCCTACTGAAGCTACTTGATCTTGCTCTTCCTTTCTTGATCTTTGATTTCCTTTCTTTCCTTTGCTTGCTTTTTCCTTCCTTGCTCCAAAGCTAGAGTGCTCCAAGAAAACTTTGTATCCAAGAGTGAGATAGAGAGAGAATAATGAGAGAGCTCCAAAATTGAACTAACAAAAATCTTGCGAGTTGATCCTTAAAAGCCTTTTTACCAATGAAGCCTCTATTTTATTCAATTTCCTCCTCACATACAACCAATGACCTTTCACCTTCCTTTTCTCCTAATTTCCTTTATTTTCATAAATAAATGTGCCAAAATTCCTTTTTTTCCTTTTTAATGCCTTTTCCATTGCCCTTGCTAATTTCCTTAGCGATTATAAACCGAAATGAACACCCACTATGATATTTTTCCCACCATTCAGCTTGGAATACCTATCCCTTACCCGTGGTCTTATTTTTTCCTTTATTAACTTTTATTACATGAACTTTTAACGAGAGGTTGTTACAGTGGAGTTGTGATGCAGGAAGGGAAATTGGTAGGCTATGAGTCAAGGAAGTTGAATGAGCATGAGAAGAACTATGTGATTCATGATATTAAGTTGGAAGTTATCATTCATGCATTGAATATGTGGAGACATTATCTTCTTGGCATGAGATTCGTCTTGATGAGTGATCATAGTGGGCTGAAATACTTGTTTGACCAACCCAATATGAATGCCAATCAAGCTAGATGGTTTTCTACCCTCAGTGAGTTTGAATTTGAGATCAGGTACATCAAGGGAAAGGAGAACAAAGTTGTAGACACTCTTAGTAGGAGAGTGCAGGTGAATCATGTTTCAGTTGTGAGTTCTTACAGGATAGATTTACAGGAGCGGATCTTGCTGGTAGGGAAACATGATGACATGTACCAACAACTAAAGCAAAAATTGCAGCAACAGGGTGAAGGTGATATGGATGTGGAGTATCGCCTCACGATAGATAGCTTAGTCAGATTCAGGAACAATAATATTTATGTGTCAGATAGCAGTGAGCTCGAGAAGCTTATCTTGAGGGAGTTTCATGTCAAGCCATATTGAGGTCACCTGTGATATTAGAAGACTTTGAAAACTGTCAAGAAGTTCTATCATTGGCCAAACTTGAAGAGAGAGGTGGATGAGTTTGTTATAAAGTGCTTGGACTGTCAGCAATTGAAAGTTGAGTGTAAGCACCCAACTGATTTGTTGCAACATATTTTGATTCCGAAGTGGAAATGGGAGGTCATTTCAATGGAATTCATTATAGGTTTGTCGAGGACATCGAAGCATCATGATTCCATCATGGTTGTGGTTGACAAGTTGAGTAAGGTAGCACACTTCATTACAGTGAAGTCCACTAATTCAACTAGTGAGGTAGCTCAAATCTTCATCAGGGAGATAGTGAGATTGCATGGTGTTCCCAAGAATATTATATCATACAAAGATGTCAAGTTCACTTCTAGGTTTTGGAAGGAGTTGTTTGCAAACTTGGGGATAGAGTTAGCCTTCAACACAACTTATCATCCGTAGACAGATGGATAAACAAAGAGGGTTAACAAGATTCTTGAGGACATGTTGAGGATGTATGTCATGCATCAATAAAGGAAGTGGGAGGAGTATC
>APFE030500227.1:6168-19015 GCA_000404065.3 Pinus taeda | reverse complement strand
GGCCTAAACTACTTACTGCTCATCCCCCCTCCGAAATCTACCTTTCCCTTCTTCCCGCCTAAAAAATAACTGTTGACTCCACTCCACTCCTCTCCCGCCAAGTGGCACATCCCTTCCCGCTCCACTCTAATCAGCTCCCGCCACATGACACTTCCACTTTCCATTCTGCTCTCGCTCTTGTTGCATCCCTACCTGTCACTTAACAATTAAACTATCTGTTTCAGCACATAATCGTTCCCAGAGTAATGAACCCGCTCCGTTAAACAGACAATTGTCAATGGTACGGTAATCGTGCACATAAAACGAACCAGAACCCTGTTCAAACAACCTTTCCTCTGCACTCCAGCGACAGTGAACACTGACTACTCTTGCATTCGTATCAAGCCAAATATTGTTCTTTCGACCACTCCTAGGTAATTACTGTTGTTCCCATCTCATTTCCTTAAAAATGTCTTCTAAAGATAAATCAAAAACCATAGGGGAAAACCACGTGCTTCCCCCTGTAATTGACTTAGACCATCAACCTTTAGTGAACGAACACTATAAGATTTCTGAAACTAGGTGTGAATTCGACCTTTAAGAACTCCACAACTAGTTAAAACAAAAATTCCTTGATCTTAGTTGGACTCCTTCCTGCCTCAATTCATTTTTCCCCAAACCCATCATTTTCCAGAATTTGTTGCATGGTGCCATTTCAGGTACATACCCAGTCAAAGGGAAATTATGGCCCATAACAATAATATTATTTTCACAATTACCCCTAACTCCATTTTCCAAATGTTGCAGATCCAGAATTCAACCTCTCTGAAACCTTTTTCAGTAGATTCCCTCGTGGAACTCTACAAAAACCTCACTTTCCCTCACAAAGGCAAAATATTTCAGACATTTCTGCAAGAGAATGTCCAATTATCGAAGATAAACTATCCTTATCCATCCTCGATGTTTCCTGAAATCACAAAGAAAATTATCTCTATAATTTATTGTTTACTGGGCTATCAAACCTATCAGTGGGTTGTTGAAGCCATCATAGTTTTTATATCAGTGTTTTCAATAGAAGAGAAACCTTCAATCATTTTTAATTACAGTGAATCTTAGCAGAGATCATTCATGAACAGTTCCTTAAGTTTTCTACGTAAGGAGTCTTCAAACATGCTTAAGGTTTAGTGTACTTATTCTTATTCCATCATGCATACATATTTCAATTTCCATTACAAAAGTTGGATGAACAGGGAAATGCACAATCTGTGATTCGTTGCACTTCCTTGGTAAGGAAGCATACCAATGAATTCACCTTCAGTGATTATCTAGACCAATTTTTTTTTATACAGTTTCTTGCCTACTTAATAGTAATGTTGAACCTAGAATTGGACCTGAGATAAAGAGAATTTTACATCTTAGTGGTCAAACCAAGACAGGTTACTGGTACCTGTATCAAAATTACACTGAGATCAGAGTGTATGGGTGTGAATTTCCTCCCTGTAAATTGCCTAAATTTGTTCCCATAAGAAGATTTGCATTAGATTATATTAGGAAAATTATCAATATGGATGATCTACACTTTGTAATAGCTAAAAGAAAATCTCAGTTCAAAATCAAGGCACAGGTTGGGCATTTCATTTGTACTATCAGGACAACAGCAAAAGAAGCAAATCTTCTACTCAAACATATGAAATTTAAACTCAGTTTCACTTGGTCATATGATCCTTTAAGAATAATATCAAAGTTGAGAGTAGATCAAAAAACTACTCCTTACACTCATACTCCTAGACTTGAAATTGAGCAATATATGAATCAAGATCAATGGCAGGAAAACACATTGCAGGAGGGAGAAGAACATGTACTCTCTACTACGACATCACAGACACCAGTGCTCTGGGAAAAGTAGGATAAAAGGCTAAGGGAGGATGTTTCATCTTCAGTCACAAAAATTCAGGGGGAAGAATTTCAAATATATAAGAATACTCAAAAAATCAATGCATCAGAAGAGTTTCCACAAGAAGAAAATGTATAGTCTACAATAGTTTTGGCAGGTCCTTATACTTCTACTTTCCCTTGAGTTGTGGACATTTTCATAGGGTCACCATCATCTTCGACTTCTCAAGAACCACTGGAAACATCTCTGTTAGGAGAATTGGTCCATGATCAAACTGAACCAAGTATATTTGCTAGGTATAAGGAAATAAAAAATAAAAATGAACTCCTGAAAGCAACAACCTATTCTCAGTTCTGGAAACAAACAACCTCGTCACAACACAAACTTCTCTCTACTTTTGACACTGAGGAAGGGAAAATGCAGATAGCTTTCCTTGAAGATCAAGTTCCTTTTCCTAAAAGTGCAGATGAATACAAGAAGCCTATCTTTTATTTTAACATTGATCAAATCCATCCTATTGATCAGATGGATTTGCACAAGCAAATAGGTGAAATGTTGTATTCTACCTTGACTAACTCAGCAATGGCAACATCCATACTTCACACATCAGTCAACAATATTCAATCTCAATTGAAATTAGAGAAAATATCTTCTTTATAAAAAGACACTAAGATAAAGACTTTAGAGGATTTAGTGATTAAACTGGGATATGATCCCAGTAATGCCAAAGTTGTTTAGGAGATCATTAAAAGAAAAAATGTTCACGCAACAGTCCTAAAAAATCATCTCAATCTTCCATCCATTGAAGATCCACAGACAAAGGAAGTTGGCCAACTAGAGAAGGAGAAAGAAGAGATGTTTAAAATTATCATTGAGCAGAATGGGCAGATTAAACAAATGGAGACTGAAATTGAGACGTTGCTAAAAGAGAAAGAAAAGTCAACTCAATTAGCAATCATTCCTCTCACAGCAGTCCCAGTTGGAGGTACATCAACAGCAGATGTTTCAACTTCAACAACTACTACAACAGAGACAGTCTATAGATACACCAGGAGAATTAATCAAAGTTATGGAAGACTTGTCTATCAAAGGCCAAGAGATTGAAAAGCTGAAAACTCGGCTTAAAAACCTTCAAGAGCAGAAATTAAAAATTGACAATGTTTATGTGGCAGAGCTTCAAAAGACTCACATGTTAACTCATAAAATTGAATTGTTAGAGAATGAATCTTCCATGGCCCAGAAAATAGCACATGCAAAGGAGAACATTTAGGTGGAAACCAATGAAGCTACGACTAAAATTTGGTCTTCCATCGAAATAATATTCGAGCAGGAGGAATTGGTACAAAGATAAAAAGAGGTCATAGAAGTGATAAAGGAACACTTGGGTTAGAAACCAAGTGAAGCCACTGCCTTAATAAGAATTCTGAACTCAAAGACCAAGGAAGAGCTGGAGGAATATGAGATCACTGACAGAACTGAAACAATACTTGAGGTAAGAAGAATTCTTACAAAAAGGAATCTAATGCTACACTTAGAAAATAAATGTCATAACTTAGAGTCCAGCATTCAGAAATTCCATAGAAAGTTCAATATACTGCACCAGAAGGGGCTTCCAAGTTTGAAGGGAATTGGAGATAAATTAGTTCATTTAAATGATTATCTATAGAACTTATATTCAATAGCCAGAGATAAATCCAAATTCTCCAACATAAAGGGAACCATCACAGGGAAAGCTTTCATGGAAGGTTTGAATTTTGATTTACTCATTAAACATGAAATAAAACCTCTGTTTTTAGTTAAGCCTACTTTCCATAAATATACTAAGGTGGATGAAACCTACCGAAAGTTAATTTAATTATCCACCCCAAATTAAGACATATGGGATAAACTTTGTCAAATTCTTGAGTAAAATAAGTATTCATCTTTAGCAATAAAGAAATAGTTTTCTTAGGCCGAGTCATCAACAACAATTCTCGAAGTCAGTGCCAAAGCTTCAACAGTTTTAGTTTTCCTATATTCCTCTAATATTTTGTAAACAATTTTTAGGATATTTTGTAGGAAAATCTTGATATTTTGATGAATTTGCATAAATACTTCATAATTCGAAGTACAACCAGTTGGGACTCGTATGAAGAAAACAAATCTTTGATGTAAAGTTGTACATGTAATGAAGAGATCATTTCCATTAATACAGAAAGTTTGTTACATGATTCCTATGTCGAGCAATTGGTGAAGTTTCCTCTCTTGTAAAATTGTTATTTTTCCAGTTTTTCATATGTTCTTTCTGTCTCTATTGTTTAAATAAGATTAAGGGTTGAATTTGTTTAAATACACTATGCTCTAGCTTATAAACAATATCTATGTTTTCACTCTGATATTAAATATAGAATTCATCCTAGTATGCTCTATGTTTAATTGAATCTAAGGATTTTCATCCCATTCATTCCATAAATTCTCTAAAGATCCAAAAGCCTACCTACCTTGCCTTGTTAGATCTGTTGTGACATTCTCGTATTTGATCACCCTAAGACCTATGACTCCATTGTCGAATGGACTTTCCTTGCAATTTCAACCAAATCTTTGAAAAAACAAACTTATAACTCAATAACTAGCCTAATATCTTAAATCAACAAATCTAAATCATATAGAGAGATCCCTCTCTGAAGCTGGAAGGGCTAGATCCTAGCTTCCAAAGTGGTTTTGTGGTTACCTCTGGGTTTCTCTCACAGCCTTGGGAAATTACGGTGTGATAACATGGAGCATGTGTAATTGCGCATCAAGTCCAAGAGGAGCTCCTTGAGGATTGGATCTTGTGCTAAGTTGGCACCTAATTATTGTGGGCCTTTTGAGATCCTTGAGAGGATTGGACCAATGGCCTACAGACTTGCACTGCCACCAACAATGAAATTCCACGATGCTTTCCATGTTTTATTTCTTAAGAGATATGTCCAATATGTTGATCATGTGATTTATTGGTCTGTATTGCAAGTGGAACCAGAGGGAGAATTCCAACTAGAACCTCAGTGCATTTTGCAGTGGAAGTAACTCATGCTCTAGAACCAAGCAATCAAGTAAGTTAAAGTGCAATGGAAGCACTTTGGGTTTGATGAAGCTACATGGGATATGGTTGATCAGATGCAAGCTTTGTATCCTTCCTTATTTGTTTATTTAGAATATGGTTTGGTTGTGTGTGTGTGTGTTGTAAATATTGCAATGGGTTGTTTTATAAAGCTCTAATAAGCAGTGTGGTGTTCATGGTTTCAGCAATTTGGTATGATGTAAATGTTGCATCGAGTTGTGTTATAAAGCTCCATGGGTAGCATGTTTTTATGGTTATAAGCATCATTGAACACTGAGGACAATGTTTCCCAAAGGAGTAGGGGTCTGTAACAACCCTTGGTTGATTTTCCTTGTAAATAAAATAAAACCAAAGTTATGGGATATGTATTCCAAGTTGAATGTTGGGAAAACACTTTAGTGGGCATCACTTGTGGATTAATAATGGATATGGAAATTGGCAAAGGAAAACAGGAAATAATTGGCATTTAATTATGAAAAAAAAAGGAAAATATGAGAAAAGGAAGGTGAAGAGACACAAATTTGCATGCAAGGGAAATTAGAGGCGAAATGAAGGAAAATGAAGAAAAAGAGAGATCAATGATAAAAAGGCATCAGAGAATCAATTCACAGCTTTTGCTCAGCTTTTGTCAGTTCAGTTTTGGCTCTCTCCTTTAATTCTCTCTCTCGTACACTCTTGCACACTTAGAGCATTCTTGGAGCATGCTTGGACCATTCTAACATTCACTTAGTTTGGAGAAAGCAAGCAAGGAAAGCAAGGAAGCGTAAGGAGATAGTTGGATCAATAACTACAATGGGATTACTTTGTAGGTTACAAGTTGTATGTGTGATCTCCTTGCTGATTTTTGGATGCATGGTATATGCATGTGGTTCCTTGGTTTTGTGTTGTCATTGACATTGATATTTGCTTGGATTTACAATGGTTTCAGTCTTGCCTTGCCATTTCCTAGATAGCCATGGTGTTACTTAGTTTGGAGAAAGCAAGCAAGGAAAGCAAGGAAGCGTAAGGAGACATTTGGATCAACAACTACAATGGGATTACTTTGTAGGTTACAAGTTGTATGTGTGATCTCCTTGCTGATTTTTGGATGCATGGTATATGCATGTGGTTCCTTGGTTTTGTGTTGTCATTGACATTGATATTTGCTTGGATTTACAATGGTTTCAGTCTTGCCTTTCCATTTCCTAGATAGCCATGGTGTTGTGGGTTTCCCACTTGTTTTTCTGATTGGTTCCTAGGTTCCCTATGATTGTGGTTTGGAACAATTGCTCTAGAGCCTTGGAATAGCTTGGGCTAAGTTACTAGCTTCTAGAGCTTGTAGGTTGGGACAAAGGCTCTGGAGCCTTATGTTTTGAGTTACTAGTCCTTGAATTCACGGGTTGGAAGAAACACTCTAGAGCCCTAATTTAGTTGTGGGTTGAGTTACTAGTTCCTCGAGCCCTGGACAACTTGGGTAGAGACTGATCTAGTTTATGTTAGTGATTTATGGACGTATAGGTGAAATCACTGTGGTTGAGGGTTAAGGTGGTTTAACCTTTGGAAGCCCTGGTTGGTTTTGTTTTGGTTTAACCCTTATAATCCCACATTCATGCTTGGAATATTGTGTGAGGGTGATTGGCTAAAAGAGATATTTAGTTTAGCCCAACCTATGGTCGGGTGGTACGTGGAAGTCCTTGACTTGGTTGGCATTTTCATATGTTAATATGAGATATTTTCCTATTGTGATCTATGAGCGTTTGTATTGATTATGATGGTGATTTTATCGCTGATTTTCCATGCTTTATATTCTCATTATATGTTGGTTATATGATGTATTCTATCTATGGCTCTTATCATATTTTGATAAGTTATTGAATGATTGATGAATGCATGGTCTAACTAGTTTTATTGCAGTCGTATAGAGAGGGCATAGAGCCTTCTTGCAGAT
Source organism: Pinus taeda (assembly GCA_000404065.3). Lineage (NCBI taxonomy): Eukaryota > Viridiplantae > Streptophyta > Pinopsida > Pinales > Pinaceae > Pinus > Pinus taeda. The sequence goes on along the minus strand of APFE030500227.1, from coordinate 12,136 downwards.
TCTTAGATGAAGTTCAAATGTTTATGATCATATATGAATTTATGACCTGTAGATTTCATGTTTACCATATGTTTGACAAAATGTTTGTTGTGTACTAGGCATGTCCTGGTCAAGATCTTGTTCAAGTTTGAATGTTTGACATTGTTTTCATATTGATCATGATTATGGAAATTTACAGGCAGTTATGGGCAGTGGTATGGAGGCTAGCCTGGAAAGGTGGTTCAGATCTCAGAACCAATAGCACAAAATTGGAGTTTTTGGATCATAAATGCATGGAAGCAAGTTTATGAGTGCATTTATACCCTCATAACCACTTGCAAGAAGTGCCAAGCATGCGGTTATGGAGTTAAGTCAATGAAAAAGGGTTCCAACTCAGGGATTGATCACTTGGGGTGGTTTGCAAATACCTTAGTGGTCTGTGGCCTTTAAGGGATGTCAATTTGTTGTCAGATTGCAATCCCCACTTCCATAACTCGAACTTGTAGGTCGAGTCATATCACAATGACACTTAGCTCATATTTACCCTGGAGAGCTTGTAAAAGTGGGTAAATGTGGGAGTGGCGGGTTACAACATGTGGACATCATGAGCCTGGTATGTGGCCAATACTTCTCCCTTAAAATTTTGATGATCATATTTTGAGGGTTAATGTGTGGTAGGATCCATCTTATTTTCTTTGCATAAAGAAGCACTGGATAGTGACATGCAACTATGTGAAACATGAAATTCTTAATGTTAAGGTACACCTTTTTGTCTTCTTCATCTTCTGAAATCACTTTCCTTGTGAGGTATTTGAATATCTTTGGCCAAGATAAAGTCATCAACTTGTTGACGAAATAGGTTGTGTCCATTAGTATTGGAACTTTGGGATTTAAACTATTCACTACACCCTCAATGTTGCTTTCAACTATTTCCCTTATAGGTCCTTTTCTCGTAACTGGAGGTACAATTTCTAGAGAAGATGACACATTGATACACTTACGATATTTTGCACTAGGAAACTCAAACCATTCATGGAAATATACATAATTATTCCAATATGACCCAAATTCTATCTTGATTTTGTGTTTGCAAATTTCATTGTTAAATCTCAGTGCACTGTGTTTGGCGTGGGTGCATAGGATAGAGGCAGTGACTAGCTTATTAAGGACTAGAAGCACGCAACGCGCTAGCAAGGTTGAGAGCACACACTCAATGCATGTGAAGTTTTTAGATATAATGGCTATGAGTAGGTCTAGGAGATGCGCAAACGCGACTAAAATAGTGAAAGCTCAAGGTATGGGTGTTTTCACGTTTTCTAGAGATAGGTACTTCAGTGTCGTGGATTGATCTTGTGTTGGCATGCCAAGTTTAGGGAAGGGTTTACATGAGCACAATCACAGTTCATAGAGATAAGGTTTTAAGGTTGGGACTCCAGGTTGCGTGGGTGCACTCTGAGGAGGATAAGAGGCTAGTGTAAGTGCGAGTGAGATTCGTAGAGGATATCCAAGGATTTAATGGTTTATTGGTGCGATGAGAAAATCTAAAATTTGATTAAGTATGGAGAGCATAGAGACTGAGAGAGAGTGCAAGAAAACCATCTGAAATGAAATTCTTTTGACTAATATATATACACACACACACATTAAAATATTCATAAGAATACAAGAAGTCACATAATTTGAAGGGTCATATGTAGATAAAATTAAAGAACAGAAGCGTCATGCAAACAATCAAAAAATTAAGGCGCAAGAGGATGAAGCTTACCTGAATCCAACACGTGATGTGATCACAGCTTAGAAGACAACTCCTGTGAGGAAAATGTGTGTGGAGCTCTAAAAGACAAAAATGAAATGTTGGAATAAAGCATGGGTGTCAATTGTTTATATGAGTAACTCCACACGTGCAACCTAGTTGCACTTTGAAATGAAATCCAGCGCAAGGACGTGCGACAAGCTCAAAGTTGGCCTATCTCTATGAAGTGTGCTTTCTTTAGGCATAAAAGGTGCACTAGGCTTGCTTTCACTTAGAGATTTTTCAAGCAACCGTGTGATGACTTTAGACACTTAGGAAAATTTTAGGAACATAATCTTTAGATAGATTGACAGGGGCTCCAAATTTGGATGAGGTTGAGAATTTTGGAGGGTTTTCGTAGTAGCTACAAAACCAATGTAAAGATGAATCTTTAAAAGTGGTTGGAAATAATTTAAGATTTTGAGCATCAATGGAATAATCACAACTTCAACATAATACTTAAAATTCAAAAAGAAATGTTTTGGGATCTTCATTAGACTTACCATGTAAGCTTGCCAATATTGATGGTGAAATATTTTCATATTAACATTTGTTGTCCGATCCTGAATGGGAAATCCAAATTCCACTTCGTCATTTCCATCAAATATTGTTCCTCTTTGTCTTTGTCTCTCTTATGTTTCTCCTATTCCTTCAGTTTCAGCTAGAATTCCAAATATAGATTCTACTAATGGAGTAGAGTGTTCAAGTTCTTCCACTGGATTGTCGAAAGGTGGTATTTCTAACTCTTCATCACTGGTTTTCTCTCTAGTTTGATGAGAATATAATGCAACTACTTGGTGTGGACTATTAGTGAATTTTGATTCTTCTCCTTATTGTTGCATATGTCATGAAATTCCTTCACTTAGTCCTCTTATACTTGCAAATGGTGTAGAAATTCTAGATGTAGATGTTGTGGTTCTTACTGCACCATGTAGAACTAGATGGAGTAGTGTGTGGCAAAGGAATTGAAGTGAGTCTACCTCTAACAAAACTACCTATAGAATCTCTTTGCCTATTCATGCATCCTATTTATCATGATTTTTATCTATGATAAAATTATTTTTCTTATATGCTTTCTAAGCTAATTCCTTTTAATGCTTCCCAAGCAACAATGCCAAAAATGTCAAATAATTTAATTGTCTTTAAATTACTATTTTTAATTGTCAATTAGAGTTCACAACCTTATGAATCATAAGCACAATATATGCAGGAATTAGTTTAGTGGACCAATTAAAAACAAAATCTATTGCGGAGGATAACTTGCTCCTATCATTCAAAGTCTATTTTTCACCCAATTACGATTTTAATATGAGCAAAAGGATGCCAACTTTTGTAGTTGCGTAAAGTAATCAAAATCATGTTGCATATCTTATCCACCAGAGTTCAACTATGGCACTCAAAACATAAATAAACACATTGATGAAATGAAACACTCTTTGCGTAAACATGGATCATTGCATAAATAAAAATTGTAAGTTATGAACTAAATTGCAAAAACAGAAAATAAATTCATAATTTAAATAGTTAAATCGAAACTTAAATTTGAAGGAATGGCAACAAAATTCCCTATGCAATGGGCCCTTGTTACAAGTTTCCTTGTTCCATAAGAAACTCTTAGTACTACACTCAAACCAACTACACCAATTTTCACAAGAAATCATGAATGCAAATTGTAGCTATATATTAATTCAAATGGATCAGGGGTGCAATCAACATGATTATACCAATTTGATAAAGAGTTTTTTGCATATTACATTGAGCTTGACTGACTACTTATATAACAAAAAATCATACTACAACTACAACATAACATTTCGGGATTTCAAAAATATGTTTTTGCTAAATATGGAATAAGATTTGCGCTATGAAACAGTGAATCCAAGACTTTTGCACAACATCTTGGATCATCGATTTGTTTTATCCTTTCTAAGTCCATGTCTCATTATCACCTAATCTTCAGTCTTGTGCTCAATGATTCATCATCTATTCCAACTTAATCACATCATTCATTTACTATTTACGTGGAACCTGACCTATTGACTATTGCATTGATTGCTCATAACACATGTATTGCTTACATGGCTTCGTTGTTGGATGAACACAAAACCTTCTCCATCAACCAAGATATCTCCTTAAACATGTACTTTGCTGCTTGGTTGGCCACAACCACCTTAACCATTGACCCCTGCCTCTATTAAGATTACAAAAACATGGTTGCTACAAAAACTATGTTTTCGGTAGCGACCTGTTAGAGGATAATTTAACAAATTTTACTAATTTCTAAAGACAATGTATGTGTAAAACTCACCAATTTTACCTTAAATATGTTCTGACATATGATCCTACGTTGATGGCATATTTAACAAAATGTAAGATGATCAAGTAGTGAAAGCATGACAAAATGGGAATTTATAGGGAATATTCTTGGATATTGGTAATAAAAAATGATTAAATTCTAGAGCCCAACAATGCGTTAGTAAATCTTTCATCTCCTTTATATAGACAAACATGAGGGAATGCACACTTAGAGAGCATAACAATGAAAACATAGTCAAGATACATCACAACAAAGTATAAATGGAATTTAATCGCACGATGGAAATTTCATTTGCACCTGTGTGGATCAAACTGCCATTTCTCCCTCTCCTTTGTTGGGGTAAGGGAATTTTTAAGGATATAGGATATATATAGGGTCGATTTATTACTAGTGACATAGAATAAAGGAACATATTTTCATGTGTCATGATTTTTGTGGAAATGGGTTTCTTAAAAGGCCTCCCCAAGGCTATTCAACTAAATCTGGATGTTTGGTCTCACCTCTAGGCTATGGATTATGAACATGTTCCTTTTAAGTGTAACCTGTGTAATGAGTATGTACAATTTGTGAAAAGTTGTCCAAAAACTCTAGTCTCTCAAAGTTCTCCAAATTCATCATCTCCTCCTAAAGAAGGGAAAGGGGAAAATAAGCAAGAATTTATTCATGTTAAAAGGAAGCATAAGAGGATCCACAAGCACTAGATCTTCTCTCTTCTCCTTTGAAAGAAGAAGATGGCCCAAATCAGGACTCTATAATAGAAACTTTTGTGGTGGGAAAATTTCCTCCAAAGATTCCTCTTGCATTGAAATATGAAGAAACTGGTAAGGTGGTCGAGAAAAAATCCTATTTAGATGTGCTTAAAAGTCAATGCTCTTCCCCATCAGTAACAAGAAGTAGGAAAGATAATAGAAGAAATAATTATGGTCTGGATCTCTCTCTCTTGCACCCCATGGGTCGTCTTCTAGCAATCTATATAAATGTTTTGTTTCTACATTTTCTTTTGCAAAAAAAATGTTAGAATATATTCATGCTCCCATGAAGTAGTAGGAAAAATTATTCAAAGATTTAGTTTTGGACCTTCCCCCCTATTATTATTGGGAGGAGGTTGGATTTTAGCTTTTTAAGAATCTTGTATTGAGAAATCATTAGGGAAACCGAATAGGGTTGATTTCTCATTATGTGATAATTGCTTGTGAATATATGTTAGCTTCTTATTTATTTTATCATGTTCGTCTTCATTAAACAATTGCCAAAACATAAACATGAAGATCACAATAAGACAATGAACACAAGATATAGGCTCCAAACCATGGCAAAAACCCACTAGGGGAAAACCCAATCAAATCTTCTTTTCTTATAGAATAAGATCAAAGTGAGAAATCGAAGACCAAGACCTCGCACTTTCTCAATCAAATCAAATACAACCAAGTCAATGATAGTCAAACCTCTTCAAATCTTAGTCAAACTCTGATTATGTGCACCTACTTCATCATTATCCAAATCCAATAGAAAATATCTTTAAATTGGAATATGTGGACATGGAGGGTTCTTAGTACCTAGAAAATTGGAAATGACTTTCATAATTTTGATAAACTTATCCACATTTACTTTATAATATTAAAATATTTATACATAAATATAAATAGAGATAGTAAACTTAAATTGTAAATTTATTCATATTTATTTGTAATATTAAAATATTATAAAGATGGTAAATTTAAAAATGTTTTAAATAGCAAATTAAATAATTTTAACATATACCACATTAAATATTTTGTGATCCAACAATTAACATATACCACATTAAATATTTTGTGATCCTAACAAACATGTGTTATATAACCATTACTTACGCCTATTCTTCTCTCACCCATCTTTTG
>APFE030500222.1:36936-57166 GCA_000404065.3 Pinus taeda | reverse complement strand
CCATACTGTGTCTACACGAGTCTATAATTATGATGTATTATGAAATCATTCTTGTACAAAAGTAGTTAGTCCAATAGTTAAAGTTTTGATCTGAGTATGGGAATGCCTACCTCAGCGATGATATGATCTTATACATGTATTTTGTGTTGAAAATTGCAGGTTCTGACCGGGCTCGCCACAAGATGATCCTCGAAATGATAAAGTACTTCACCCTTCCTATATGACTTAACACCCATATCTATTACAGGCTTCGTACTTTAGGGGGCAATCTGTTACACTGAAATTTGTCACCATGACTATCTGCAGTTAATATGGCTCCATCAATAGTCATATTATCCTCCTTGTCAAGCCTTATACCTCTGCTCTCCATGTCAAACTTCAAAAAAGAGAGAAAGCCATTGAAAATCATGTTTATCTCTGGGTACACAGGTTCTCTCTACCTTGTCTGCGTGTACGCATCCCAAGCTCATTGTACCTGCATAATTGTACGCTCTGTAAGTCAAGGGATGGGTGCCTACTCCTGTAAAGGTCAAAAGGAACGAGTTTCATCTTAAAAAAGTTACTTGTGGTCACTTATAGAGCTTTCTAGAAGAGTGTTTGACGTGTATTGAGCGCCTCCAGATGGTTCATGCATCCCTATTCTAGAGGAACTTATCCCATCAAGAGAGGAGCTACCCCATCCAAAAGAGGGAGTATCCCATTGATGTTGGAACTGAATAACTTCCTCTAGAACACTATAAATACAGGCATTGGGCCAGAGGAGGGGAGGTTGAAAGCTGAACATTCCAAAGGGTAGATGCTGCTGGAATTAGGACTTCCATTGTAGAAGCTTGTGAGGAGAGATTACCATCCTTTCTTGTTTCATTTGGAAGTGGGTGAGCTTCTCAAAGTAGAGGAAAACTCTTGCTGGACCCTGGGAGGAACTTGCACAACACCAAGGCTCAGGTTGTAATGGTTTCTTTTTTGTTTCCTTAATACAAATAAGTCCATTCTTCTCAATGATTTGTTGTTAATGAATTGTTTCATATACTCCTTGGTCTATATGTTGAATATGCTTTGTTTTATGGAATATTCAGGTGTTATGTAAGTGTTTGATTGTTAGTGTATGCAGGTTTCAAAGTGAAGGAGGAGCTCATCTGGATCAGCGAAGCTAGGCTGCTACAACAAGCGTTGGACCTAAGGTAAGATCGGAAAACACTTGGTTTCTCATAGAATAATGTATGTTTAGAGAAGGATTGCTCTTGTTTGGTTTGTTTGTCACTAGAGAGTCTTAGACTCCTAGGGAGGTTAGGTTTGTCCGCAAAAATAACTCTTTCCGCATGACAGAGTTACTCCATGAATATCAAGATTTGTTCCCGACTAAAATCGCAGACTTAAAGGGGATCATTGGTGACTTAGGGATGATGAAGATCACTCTAAAACCGGATGTGAAGCCATTTAAGCAGTGACCTTACCGTTTGAATCCAAAGTATAAAGAAAAGGTCCATGACAAATTAGACAAAATGCTTGCAGCCAGAATTATTGAACCAATGGAAGAATCCAACTGAGTGGGTCCTATGGTAGTATAAGAGAAAAAACGAAAGGGAAAAATTAGAATATGCGTGGAACTCATGAAGCTTAATGATGCCTGTTTTCACGATCCATTCTCGACACCATTTACAGATGAAGTATTGGAGAATGTTGGTTGTCGGAAAGCTTACTCATTCATGGATGGCTTCTCAAGGTACCATCAAATCAAGATCGTGTCGGAAGATAGGAGCAAGACAACCTTCACAATCGAATGGGGTTGTTTTCAATACACCATTATTCCCTTTGGACTGAAGAACTTGCCAATGCTATTTTCGCGCGTAGTGGTGGCTGCGTTCAAGGAATACATCCACAACTTCTTGGAGGTCTATCTAGAAAATTGGACTGTATTTGGGTTAGTTAAACACCATATAGCGAGCTTACGTTTGATGTTGGATACTTGCCAACGACACCAGATTGCGCTGAATCTTAAAAAGTGCACCTTCCTCGTCCCCTTTGGAAACTTGCTTGGCCATGTGGTCTGCAAAAAAGGCCTGATGGTGGACCTTGCGAAGATTGTTGTTATTCTCAATATGGAAGCACCGCAAAGTGTCAAGCAACTACTCGCTACTTTGGGGCACACTAGTTATGATAGAAAGTTTATCAAGAGCTATGCATAAATAACAATGTCAATGGAAAAACTATTAAAAAAGGATGCTACATATTGTTGGAATGATGATTGTAGGAAAAGTTTGGATGTTCTCAAGGAGAAAATGGCATCTTCTCCCATCATGATCTTCCCAAAATGGGACATAGAATTTCATGTACATGTTGATGCGTCGTGTATTGCGCTGGGAGCTGTACTTATGCAAGAAGGCGCGGAAGGCGTGGATCACCTGATCACGTTCGTGAGTCGACAGTTTTCCAAAGCCAAAAGGAACTACTCTACTATTGAGCACGAAGGATTGGAAATGGTATACGCGCTCCAGAAATACCGACACTATTTACTTGGTGGACATTTCAAGATGTATACCGATCATTCCGCATTGAAATACCTGGTGAACAAGCATGTGTTGGGGGGGCGCATATGTAGATGTTTGTTACTATTTCAAGAATATGACTTTGAGGTCATTGTAAAGTTGGGACACCTAAATGCAGGACCAGTTCACTTATCACGAAGTGAGATAGGCGAGGAGCCAACAAATTTGGCAGAAGAACTGCCTGATGTACAACTCTTTGCAGTGCGCATCGCGGATGGCCACTTTGAAGACATAATCCATTTTTTAACTACAGGGACTGTGCCGAAGGAATATTAAGTCCAGTAGAAGAAGCAATTGGTGGTGCGCACGCTGGACTTTTCTGTCATCGCAGGGCACCTCTACAAAATGGTAAAAGATGATATATTGAGAAGTTATGTACCTGAATTTGAACAAGGATAGATTCTCGTGAAACCACATGGGGGGGCTACATGAGGACACTATGCAGGACGCATGATGGCAAAAAAGATACTTTGCACTGGGCTATGGTGGCCAACCCTACATCAAGATTCAAAAGCACACTGTCGGGCGTGTGACATATGTCAAAGGACTGGGAAACCATCATGAAGGGATGAGATGCCACTCAATCCAAAAATGACACTGTAGCCATTCAAAAAATGGGCAGTCGAATTTGTGGGACCAATCAAACCTCAGGGGAAGACGGGTGTGTGCTACATCATCACCGTGATAGAATACCTGACTCAATGGGTGGAAGCACAACCGGTTAAGGATTGCACGACCACTACAGCTGCAAAATTCTTGTTCGAAAACGTGTTGACATGGTTTGGTTGCTCGAAATTTTAATGAGTGACCACGGGATGCACTTCCTGAATGGAACCATCAACGCACTCACTGAGGAATTCCAAGTGTATCATCAACAAAGTACACCCTGCAAGCTAATGGGACAGCAGAAGCATTCAACAAAATTATGGAGATTACACTGACCAAAGTATGTAACGCACAGCGAAATGACTGGGACCTCCACATACCTACCATATTATGGGCATACAGAACCACGTGCAAAAAATTGATGGTCTAGACACCTTTCAAGTTATTCTATGGCATGGAAGCAGTCATTCCAATGGAATACATCATTCCTAGTTTGCGAATAGCAGTAATTATAGGCATGTCAGACCACGAATCCTTGGAAGAGAGCCTCGTGCAATTGGAAGAACTCAATGAAGAACGGTTTCTGGTGGGATTCCATCAGTAGGTACAGAAATAGCGCAAGAAAGCCTAGCACAACTGCCATATCAAGTTGCACACATTTAGGGTAAATAATTTAGTGTTCCTGTATGACAACAAGTTTGGAAAATTTCCTAGAAAATTCAGAATGCGTTGGTTAGGACCATATGTGGTAAAAGAAGTCACAGACGGAGGTATGGTCCAGCTAGTCAAACTTAATGGAGAACCCTTCCCAGGAAGAGTAAATGGCAGTTGCCTGAAGCCCTACACAGGTGGGTCGACTATTTGACTAACCGACCAAAGCATAGTCTTCGCAACCTGACAAGTTGGACAAAGGTGCGGGACTATAAACATAGAAACTAGAAGTCGACATTAAAGTAGAGAATCAAGTCAGACGTAGATGATTCAGAAGTAGAAATGGAGCATATCCTGACGATGGCAGCATGGTGTGTTGAGGAACTTCATGCAGCACAGGCACAGTTGGATGCACTTCACGCAAAGATCGCCACACTAGTAGAGTGACTCGGTACAAGTCACGATGATTGTGTTGGGGGCCTGTTGGGTAGCATATCCCCCCATAACATGTTTTTGGGGCTTGAAGCCCAAATTTTGGTCAAGTGTAATGTAAAAACCCTGCGAAATGTAGGCGCAGAGTGTGAGAGTCTAGGGTTGTCCGCCCTAAGATAATGTAATTTAATGTAAAGTGTGTCGACCTACCCATGGTCCATGGACCATGGGATTGTATAAATAGAGCAAGACTCTAAGTAGAAAGGGAGTCTTGGGTTTTAACAAGTAATAGATAAATTTGAAGGCATGGTTAGAAGATAGAAGTGAATCTAAAGTGTATTGGGTCATAGTGGTAAGTAGAGGCTCTGCACTTGAGTGAACAAAGGTCTAGTAGAGTCCGCAGCTAAGTGTGCAGACCCCTGTAGTTGAGTGCACAAGGCAAAGTCGAGTCTGTAACTAAACTTGAATATTAATAAAGCTAAGATTGATTCAAAATACTATGCATTTGTTTGTAGATCTGTATTTCTATGTTCTGGTTATTTTATGCATTTATATTATTTTCAAGTACGCACGCTAATTTGAAATTCGAATAAGTAATAAGAATATTGGGCTTGCACAAACTAAGTTAAGCACTAATTTGATAGCACGGTAAGGATCAGATCGGAATAATATGAAGGTGTGCGCAGGTTGCGAAGAATAGAAAGTTGCGCGGAGCAACACAGTGCGAACCTCCATAACCCTCATCAAGGTATCCCTAGGGTGTGGAAACTTGGTTCCAACACCCTCCCATACTACTTCAGGTGAGACCTCAGTCTGTGCTCCATGGACTGTTGCCAAAAGGGCCAGTAGTACTAGGATTTGCTTGGCTAAATTCACTGTTGAACCTGGGTCAGGCCCCACGTAGCCAACAGAGGTTCATAATGCAAATGACCTACACTCGTACCAAATTTCATAATATGGAATATCATTATGTCCTTCTCAAACCCACGAATTTCAGACATAATAGCCAAGGTGTTAGCAAACCATATGCATATAATTATGTTCAAGATTGTTAAGCACACATGGTTAGTAAGAATAATCTGAAGGATAAATCATGAGAGTATAATTTTTATTAACAAATGATTTACATTTATAGTACATGTTGTGACCGTTGGGTTTCACATCCCAAGGTCTCTTGGACTCCTTTTGTCTATTCGGCTTCCACACTAACCCATTGAGGATTAGGTGTCAAACATTCCCCCCTTTAATCCGAAGGGTTATGTATGAGTGCAAGAAGAGAGCTGTAATACAAAATGTGCAAAAATGCATGGAAGCACTAGGCTGAATGTGCTCTCAAAAATGTTGGTATAAAGGGCAGTGGTTTAAGGATGACCACCAACACTAGAACGCTTAGTGTAGTTCCTGGAACTCTTCTAAAACTGGCAAGAAACTGAAGTCTTTTTCTAGAGGAAGTGCTCCTATTGTTTTGAAGAGGGAAACCTTCAACCATGAAAGGGAGGTCTCACCCCACATAAAAAGGAGAACTTAAACCTGAAAAAGAAAGTCTCAACCTGTGATGGTTTAAGGATGACCAACAACTCTGGAATGCTTAATGCAATTCGTGGAACTCTTCTAGAACTGGTAAGAAGATGAAGTCTTCTGCTAGAGGAAGTGTTCTCAATTTTGTTCCTAGAATTCTTCCGAAACTGGCAAGAAGCTAAAGTATTCTACTAGAGGAAGTGTCCCAGATTGCCAACTGAAGGCATGCTCAGGGGAATCTTTCTCTCTGGCTACAATTCTGAATTTGGTGTGGCAGGTTATGGCTCAAGCTCGCTTGATGTGGCTTTGAAGCTTGTAGATGACCATCATTTCCCCCCCTGTCAATACAAGGTGAGATGATGGAGAAAACTCAACTGCAAGACTTTTCAATACTCTGGAACAAGTTCTGACATGTGATTGGAATATCTTCTTGGCTGTTGATGCCCATTGCCAAGAAGCGATGCATCCAAGATGAATCTTTGTTCTTGCAGGATGTTTGTTTTTGAAGCATCTGTTTGAAGAATGGGTGGTTTTATGACAGTGATTGCATGGATGAAGATCAAAACAATGATCTTTCAAATGGCCAACTCAGTGATAGTGTTGGCATTTTAAAAACTATTGTTGTTGCTGTTGCTGTGGAAGAGGGGCAGAATCTGGAACAGTTGGAGGTGAACTGTCATAAGGAGCAGTTGAACTGTCATGAATGAATCCAACACTCTGAAATTGAATGGGCTTTGAGGAGTTTGGAATATGAAAGGACAAGTCCTTGTCATATCCAAGACCAGTTCTGTGCTTGTTGTGGACAAGCTGTTCCCAAGGTCTGATGATGGGCTTGGGAAGTGCAGACTGAGTTTCTGCATCTGCATGTACAACTGCTGCTTTATTGGGCACTAGATTTGAATGAACTTCAACAATATTGTCTTGTTGTTTATGGGAGTCCGTTTCATTGTTATAAATAGAAACAGGTTCAGAATGATGACTCCTCTGTTTTAATTCTTCTTGCTGTAGCTGAGTTTCGAGCTGCAAAAAATCAATTTTCTCTTGTGCATTTTGTAGATAGGTTTGGATGTCAAAGAGATAGTCTTTGTTGACCTCCACCATGTCTTCAATAGTAGACAACATTAATGTGCTCAATAGCTCTAAAAAATTATTGATTATGGCCATTATCTCAGCAAAAATGAATACCTCAAAGGATTTCAACTAGACATAAATCCCTAGATATAGAATTGGAGCTGGGCCCAAAATAGTAAAAAAAAAATAGGATATATTTTTGCAATTATCTCCAAAATAACATTGTAATTTGACTTTAAATGTTTCAATGATTTAAATAGCAGCCACGCACCAACCATGGATCATATATGTTAGCCAACATACCGATACCAAATTACAGTCTTCGTAGAAAGATACCAATGAAGCATGCACAATCTTCCACAATCTGTTTGGTATTAATAATGTTTCATAGTTCCACCACAGATACTTAATGACCCCATAACACAGAAATTGGAAATGGGTCGAATGAAATTGAACCTCTGCTCCCACCAATGGTTGTGCTTGTCCGCTGATACTCTCAGCAAAAGCAAAGTTGAAGTCTCAGAGGTCCACGAAAAAGAAAATGAAGATCTGGCAACAGCCGATAAGTTCTGCCTTTCACCTTCGAATGAGGTGGCTGACTATATTCAGGTGCCCATGAACTCTCGCCAACTATTTGAAAATGAACAGCTAGTCTCTCCAGGTGTGCCCTAATTGGAAATTCTTACTCGGCATCAAAGGTTAGCAGGCACATTTATTTTAGTATATCTAAGGACCAACAATTTTCCACTGCAATCAACTATGATATTATGCACATAGACAGAGACGAGTGTCCACACATAATTTCGCTAGCTGGTCATTGACAATTTGATTTGAAAATCTATGAAATACTGCTCGATTGTACAGCAATCCTACATCAAATTGAAACAGATGGGCGACCAACACAATAATACTAAATGAAATAAATTAACAACAATGATGGTGCAAAGGCTAGCAATAGTTTCAGACGCAGAGTTCCCGATTCTTCACGTCAGCCCTTACTCCTCCTGCGGATCTCAGCATTTCCGCCTAGTCAGATGTGATCTCAACGGTGAAGCCATCCACAATAGCCTAAGATCGGAAATGCATAGCATACACCCTATCTATAAAAAAAAATCTCTCCTTCTTGTTAGTCTTTAATAAGGCTAGTTGAAACTTTTCCTTATTGATCAGACCATCATCAATCATAGCACTTCTAATCTTCTTAAACATCACATACAGAGCTTTTACTTCACTAGCACTAAAACTGTTTCACTTGCTATTGTCTCGGGATCTTTCAGTCCTTGGACATTTTGTTTTGAAGACTTTTATATCAAACAACTATACAAAACAATCTATCAATTTGTTGATTCCCTCTAGGCACTACAACATGATATTTTCAATTCAACAACACTCTTCATACCGATAAAGGAAAACCCCGAGCAACTCCGCTCCTAATGACATAGAGCGTACACCAGCCCATTCCTTGGAAACAATAAGCTTCAAAGGATCTGGTGCGCTACTCCAATACTTGATTTCAATTCCCTGTTGACACTTATTGCCGAGAATGACTGCAATACTTCACTCAACGGGAATGCATAGTCAATTTTACCAATACCAAATAAGACCCTTTAAAATTTCAACGCAAAATACCAGGAGTCATGCATGGAGATCACACATCTATCGGACATGCGATTACGTGAGTATAACCACTTGTCGCCTTTGCAGAAACCACAAATTCAACATGTTGAAGAGAATAGCCTTCGTTCAACTGTCATGGGACCATAGCTCTTGTAGATAGCAAATTCTTTGGATGCAGGCTTCCGCTATGCCTAACCTTCATGGTTTAGAGCAATCTCGGGAAAAAATGACCGAAGTCACCGCACTGATAACAGAAAGCTGCCCCCTTCACCACTGCTGTTGCCACTAGCACTAGTACCACCATTGTTGGTCATCCCTCTGCTTCTCACAGAAACTCTACAACAATCTATTGCTTCAATTCATATCAATATCCGTGGAGAAGAAGCGAGGGTTCACTTCACGAGTTTTAGAAATTTGGGGGTTTTTGAAAACTATTTGGGATTGTTATTTTAGCACATAAATTTCGTTATTTTGTCTAACCACTGCAATTTAAAGATGAGTATGAGTATGGTCAAGAAAAATGAGATTGAGGTGAAGAACGAAGAGAAAAGCCTGAACAGTGGGCACCCAGATGACTTTCAGGTTTCAGGTCCTCGTAATTTATCCACACCCATTTGGCGAGATATTATCAGATCCAGCTGGAAGGATGAAAATTACAAGCACACAGTGATGGCGTGCTTTATACAGGCTGCATATCTGCTCAAATTGGATAGGCAGGAAAAGCGAGATGGGAATGCAGCATTGGCACCCAAATGGTGGAAGCCCTTCAAATACAAGGTAGTGGAAGAATTGGTGGATGAGAAGGATGAATACCACGATTGATGCCAACAACAAAGCAGTGTGTAAGAGAGCATAACTCACAGAGAGCAGTGGAACGTTGCTACTAGGTGAGAGATAGCAAAATTCGCAGAGAACGTTCAAATTCAGGCATGCACAGAGGTTGTAGTCAGGAATACATTGCAGTCAGAGAAGAATATGAACAACCCTTACAATACAATCGAGTACCCGACGGGCGTTTCTGAGGCAGAGTGGAGTAACTTACAATGAAGGGAATGTTGATGTGTTATGCATACAATGCTCTGTTCTGACAAATGCTCTGAAACCCGCATAAAAATGTATTAAACACATATGACAGCATATGGTAGAGGTGAGTAGCGCAGCTTGGGAAGAGCAGATACCAACAACGTTATGGGAAATGTACCAGTAGGGTATTCTATGTTAGAGCAAAGCAGGAGCAGTGCTTTTATATGCAATGAAAAAATAGCGCTGGAGAAATGACAGGTTGCAGCTAAAATTTAGCTGAGGAAATATTCATGAGAAAATATTCACTAAAGGCAAAATTGATGGCAGAAATGATCTGCACATAAAGGCCATAAAACAAATGGCTCAAAGTAATTATGCAGGGCAGGAATATGCCTGCTCTGGTACCATGTTAACACACATGGGAAGCAAGAATAATCTTAAGGATAAATCATGAGAGTACAATTTTTATTAACAAATGATTTACATTTATAACACATGTTGTGACTATTGGGTTTCACATCCCAAGGTCTCTTGGACTCCTTTTATCTATTCAGCTTCCACACTAACCCATTGAGGATTAGGTGTCCAACAAAGATATATTATATCCAGTCTTAAAAAAAGACCATCGTCTATCTTCCCTTTTTCATATGGAATTGGTAATTATATAATGTATCCTTGCTAATATACTATTTCAGGAAATTGCTTAATTGAATATTTGTTCATGTATTTTTCTATGCAATTTAATGCAAATGAATCATTATGCATCATTGCATTGCAAAAAGCATGTGCAATTATACATCATAAACATGGAACATCATATTCATTCTTCATCAATTAGCATATTGTTTCAAAACAAATTTCACGTAAACATTGATGAACCTGGAAAATTTCTTAACCATATGTGTGCACGTGATTTTTTCTATCCACATCCATCCATGTTTTGTTTCTTCATATGTTGTTATATTTATTATAGGTTCATGATCAATTCCTATTGAACGTTTTTTCTTCCACAATAGTGGTTTGAAATTTCCACCAGTTGAATTCTCATCATGGAAGAATATGTCATAACTTTCTTTGCACAAATTTGAATTAAAATGGAAATAATTTTTCATTATTGTATTTGACCAAAGTGTTATGGGAATTTTTAACCAATGTATACAAAATATTTTCCCCCAAAGTCCTCATTCTTCCCCAGCATTAGTATTTGAAATTGATTTTGTCATCCTTTCCAAGTAAACATATGAGCTATCTATGCCATGCATATGTATTAATGCATCTATATTCAATTCACATTCATAAGATATTATGGCTTCATAATGTCCTTCAAGTAAACAATTATTGAAATGGTCTATTGTTTCTTCGCACAATTTTGTTGATGTGTACCAAAAATGTAATAGAGTTCACATACTATTGAACATGCAATCTCCCATATCATATGCAAAATTGTTTAAATGAAATAGATTATGTTGCCTTAGTATTGCATTTGTACCATTCTTTTCTATAGTAAACAAATTATTCTTCATTGGTTCTTTAGCAATCATGATTCAAACATGTTTTTTCTAACGCAAGAGGCCGATGAAATCAAGCTGATAGTCTTAAAAATAGACTATTGGTTACTTTATAACCAATCAGATGCATTATACCGGATTCTGTACATGCTTACTTTACACTGAGGGACCTACTTTTCCCTTAAATATGTTAGTCCCATGTTGACTTCCCTTTAGAAATAGCGCTTCACTCTAGATTGTTAATCTCTTCTCTCCAGATCTAATGGTCATCACTCACCTCGATCAACAAAACAATCCGTTGATCCTCCACCATTGATCAAAGCACACTCGATCCAATGGTTCACAACAATATCGGCCGAGGAACTTGCACGACACTTAATCATCCTTACGGAGCTGATAAGGATTATAAATCCTTGAGCTATAATTGTTCGGGTCCGTTTTTGGAATTAAAGTCCGAGCACTTGATGACCTGATATCTGTTGGATAACAGAGGCTATCAAATCCTATGACTTGCAGTTCTTAAACTAACACATGGGTTAGAAACAGGCCTAACCCCCACTATTTACTGTGACCTAAAAGTTTGAAATTAATATCGACAGCTAGGAGTGAGTGTGGGTCTCCAACCATGATCAAGAATTTTTGTGCTCTCCTACCCCACAGTTGATACTAAATGGCCGTGATTAACACATAAACACCGAGATTTACAATTAATGTGTGAAAATAGAGAAAATACTCATTTAAGTTTCAGAACGCAGATACATAGAGGTAAACGAGAGTCTTCACCAAAATTAACACACAGTTGCACATTGAATCAATTCCTTCAATATAATAGTAGTTACAGAGTCTTGGCCTTCTCGGCTCAATTATAGAAATATCTGACCTTTGTCTTAATCTCTAGACCCTATCTATCACTCAACTCTCACCTCTCACTCAAATCTCAATCATCTCAGCTAATCCCTTTCCATTACATTTTTTCTCTTTTATGAGTCAAATCCTATTCTAACTATACTAACAACTCGATCTCTATTTTAATCAATCAAATAATCAAATCTCTATTTTAAATCTCTATTACACACCTATGCTAACAACTTATCCCTTAGTCTAAAATAAGACAATTTCCCAACTATTACAATAATGAAGTACAGATCATTTTCGAGAGATCCAACTCTCTCTACTAAAATTGACCGTTGACCACTTAGGTCAGTGAAATTCAACTCATTTAGCCACAACATGTGAACAAACCATCACATTAATGACTAAGTCTAGATGCTCCTGCATCAGATTCCCGAGGAAGAAAAGAATCATCCTTCAAACTTTTAGGGTTTACTCCATACTTCTGAAACTCTGTTATTGTTAACCAACTAGCACCCTCCATTGGTTGTCCTTTCCATTTGACTAGATATTGAAAATAAACTTGTCCTCTGGTTCTTTTGGATACTCTTTTCGGAAAAACATCTTCCACCTCTTTCTTAATTGTCTTTGGCATTTGTTCTTCCCAGTTCAAAGTTTGAACTTCATCTTCTGTAGTTTCCTCCTGTAGCTCTATCTCTGTCTCTTTGTATGGATACAAATCTACAACGTTGAAGATAGGTGATATTCCAATCCCTTCTAGCAATTCAATTTCATAACCATTAGTTAAAAACTTTCATACAATTCTACATGGTCCTATGTTTTTCATTTTTAGTTTATTGTAAGTCTTAGCAAGAAATCTTTCTTTCTCAAACACACCATCATTAAATCTCCCACTTGGAATTCTTTCTCTCTTCTTTTCATATCTACTCTATGTTTGTATTTTCCACTGCTTTCCTGTAATCTATCTTTTACATCTTCTTGTAGTCTCTGCATCTGCTTTGCAAACTCTTCAGCTTTTGCACTTCTTGTCTCCTGTTTACCCAAATTTCTGAGCTCATACACTCCTCTTGGATTCGTCCCAATTTTTTTTTTAAATGGACTCATTCCAGCACTTTGGTTTGGAGTGTCATTATAATCAAACTCAGCCTGAGCTAGTGCTAAATCCCATTGCTTAGGATTTTGATACACTAAACTTCTCAATATGTTTCCCAAGCTTTTGTTTACCACTTTAGTCTATCCATCTATTTGAGGATGGTATGCTGAAATGAACTAAGGTTAGTACCTAGTTTCTTCCAAAGAGTTCTCTAGAAATGCCCTACAAACTTTGTATCTCTATTAGACACAATACTTACAAGCAATCCATGTAATCTTACAATTTCTAAAAAAAAATAGATTAGAAATATGCATTACATCACTAGTATTCTTACATGCAATGAAATGTGCCATCTTGGAAAATCTATCTACCACAACATAAATGGAATCATTGCCCCTTTGAGTTTTAGGTAACCCCAAAACAAAATCCATACTAACTACATCCCATGGTCGGTCTGGTATTAGCAATGGCTAGTACAATCCTGTATTTTGGCTTCTCCCTTTAGCATGATGACATATCCTGCACTTCTCAACAAATCTCTTAACATCATTCTGCATCTTTGGCCAATAGTAAAAAGTACTTACCTTAGCAAAGGTTTTGTCTTGTCCAAAGTGACTAGATAATCCTCCACTATGTTTCTCCTTTATTATGTTTTCCCTCATAGAACATTTGGGAATGCATAACATGTTGCCATTAAACAATAAACCTTATTGGATAAGATAATCTAACCACTGAATTCGGTTATGAACTATTTGTTTTTTGTATTGATGTATAAAAATCTTTGAAATCTGCATCATCTTTATACATATCAACCATTTGTTCAAATCCTACAACACCAACTTTTAATTCTTACACAATGAAATTTATCCTGCTTAAAGCATCAACAACTTTGTTCAACTTACCACTTGTGTGCTTTATCACAAAAGTAAAGCTCTGCAAAAAATCTACCCACTTGGCATGTTTCTGGTTCAATTTTGGTTGGTTGTTTATGAACTGTAATGCATGATTGTCAAAATACAATATAAACTCCTTTGGTAGAAAATAATGCCTCCATTTTTTTAAGGCTTGTACAATAGCATAAAATTATTTCTCATAAGAAGAATAATTCTTCTTAGCTTCATTTAATTTCTCACTGAAATATATTGGTCTTTGTTCCTGACTCAAAATTTCTCCAATTGCAACTCCACTAGCATCTGTTTCAACTTGATATACCTTTTCAAAATCAGGTAAAGCTAAAATTGGTTTCTCTATGATTTTCCTCTTCAGTAACTTAAAATTCCTATCTGTTGCTTCTGTCGACTTGAATGGTTGATTACTCTCCTTAATTGTTTCAAGGATTGGTACACAAATCTAACTAAATCCTCTAATAAATTTCCTATAAAAACTTGCAAGACCATGAAAAATTTTTACCTCACATATATTCCTTGGAATAGGCCAGTTCCAAAATGCTTGTACTTTCTCTGGATCCATTTTCAACCCTTCTTTAGAAACTAAAAATCCCAAGTAAATTAATTATTTTTTCATGAAACTACATTTCTTCAAATTTATCATTAGTTTATGTTTCGGAAGAGTTCTTAAAACCAATTTAAGATTCTCTAGATATTCTTCTTTACTTCTACTAAAAACTAGAATATCGTCAAGATAAACAATAACAAACTTACCTACATATTTCATCAATACTTCATTCATCAATATCATGAACGTGCTAGGTGCATTTGTGAGTCCAAAAGGCATCACTAACTACTCATACAACCCATTGTTTGTTTTAAATGCAATCTTCCATTCATCTCCTTCTCTAATTCTTATTTGATGATATCCATTCTTCAGATCTATTTTAGTAAAATACTTTGACCCACTCAAACAATCCATCAAATCATCCATGCGTGGTAAAGGAAACTGGTACCTGATAGTGATGTTGTTTATGACTCTAGACTCTGTACACATACGCCATTCACCTCCTTTCTTTGGACTAAGTACTGTTGGTACAACACATGGACTAAGACTCTCTCTGATTAGTCCCTTATCCATCAGTTCTTGCACTTGTTTTCCAACTTCTGCATTCTCTTGAGGAGTTAATCTGTATGTTGCTTTGTTTGGAAAACTTGCTCATGGTATTAGATCAATATGATGATTAATACTCCTGATTGGTGGCAATGCATTTGGCAACTCATCCACAATAACATCAGCAAAATCATTCAACATAGTTTTGATTTCTTCAGGTAAATCATCTAAGTTTGTGGAAGTCAAAAACCTTATGTCTCCCAATGATAGAAAAATGTATTTCTTCACCTTTTCCAACCTCTTACAACAACTCCTTTCCACTCATCAGCATAACACTGTTTCCAGGCGCTCCTTTGTCAGCTTCATCCTTTAATGGTAGCAGCGTATGTTTATTTCCATCCTTCTCCAGAGTATAAGTATTTTTCCTCCCATCATGAATAGCTTTTTGATCAAACTGCCAAGGTCTTCCCAGCAATACATGGCATACATCCATTGGCATTACAGCGCACAATATCACATCTTTATAAATACCAATCTGTATCTCTACCTTGCATTGTTTTGTCACAATAATATGATGTTTTTTCTGCAACCATGACACTTTGTAAGGAGTAGGGTGTATTGTCTTCACTAATCCTAGCTTGTCCACCATCTCTGTAGAAACAAGGTTATTAGTGCTTCCATTGTCAATTATCATTTTACAACATTTACCTTTGGATTTGCATGTAGTTCTGAATAAACACTTCCTCTGAGTTGGTTCTGCAGTCTCTTTCTCTACCTTAAGTAATGCCCTTTTCAACAACAGGGATTCTCCTACTTTAGGGGATTCTTCCTTTTCTATAATTCGAGGTGTTTCTTGCTTTGCCTCAGCCACATTCACATTCCTCTGACTTGTTTTTCTATTATGAGGACAGTCCCATGATCCATGCCCCCATTCTCCACATGTGTAACATTGAATATCTCTTCCTCTACCTCTTCCTCTGGGTGAAAATCTTCCTATATTAAAATCTCCCCTCTGTGGTGGTCTGCTACTTGAACTTCCTTCTTCATTCTAATGTTGCTGAAACCTTGGTCTGGTAGTTCCTCTACCTCTTACTGAACATTTCCCTCTATTCCTCTGATTTTGTTTTCTCAACATCTTCTCTTCTACCTTCAAACTTGCTTGATAGGCATCTTCAATGGTCTTTAGTCTCAGGAAGTTGATCTCATCCTGTATCTCATATCTTAAGCCATTGATATATCTGGCTACCTTCTCCATGTCATCCTCTGCATGTCTTGCTCTAATAATCAATCTATAAAACTCTTCTATATATTCTTTAACAAACATTCTTTTTTGCCTTAAATTCTGTAATTGTTTGAAAATATTTAACTAATAATCTTTTGGTATAAATTTAGCTTTCATTTTACTCACCATTTTGTCCCATTGCTTGATATTGGACTTTCCATTTCTTGTTCTGGATGTTTGTAGTTCATCCCACCAAATAGGTACATGACCCTTCAATCTTGTAACTACAAATTTCACCTTCTTTTTGTCATCAACCTCCTCATAGTAAAAATATTTGTCCCATGAACTGATCCAATCCATTAGTTCTTCTACATTGAGACTCCCTTCATACATAGGAATTTCCAGCTTTATTTTTCCACCTACTTTAGCCAACATCTTGATAACTTTGGTATTTTCATTTTCCTCTTCTTCTTCTTCCTCAGTAGATGCTTCTGCAGCACTGGAAACTCCTTCATCAGGTGTTCTCCTCTGAGCAATCTCCATTGTGTCCATCCTTGTACGCAGACTCTGGATCTCCTCCAGCAGAACTGTATTTGCTTGAGGTCTTCCTTGATCTATACCAGCTCCTCTTCTCGGTGGCATGTTTACTGCAGTCAACACAATATTTGCTCTGATACCAAAAATGATGAGGAGGCTGATGAAATCAAGCTGTTAGTCTTAAAAATACACTATTGGTTACTTTATAACCAATCATATGTGTTATAGCAGATTTTGTACATGCTTACTTTACACTGAGGGTCCTACTTTTCCCTTAAATACGTCGATCCCACATTGACTTCCCTTTAGAAACAACGCTTCACTCTATGTCATTAATCTCTTCTCTCCAGATCTAATGGTCATCGCTCACCCTGATCAACAAAACAATCTGTTGATCCTCCACCGTTGATCAAAGTGCGCTAGATCCAATGGTTCACAACGATATTGGCCGGGGAACTTTCGCGACGCTTAACCATCCTTACGGAGCCGATAAGGATTATAAATCCTTGATCTATAATTGTTCATGTTTGCTTTTGGAATTAAAGTACGAGCACTTGATGACCCTATATCTGTTGGATAACAGAGGCTATCAAATCCTACAGCTTGTGGTTCTTCAACGAGCACAGGGGTTAAAAACATGCCTAACCCCCGCCATTGACTGTGACCTAAAAGTTTGAAATTGAGATCGACAACTAGGAGTGAGTGCAGGTCTCCAACCACGATCAAGAATTTATGTGCTCTCCTAACCCTCAGTTGATACTAAAAGACCATGATTAACACATAAACGCTGAGATTTACAATTAAAGTGTGAAAACAGAGAAACTACGCGGTTAAGTTTCAGAACGCAGATACACAGAAGTAAAAAAGAATCTTCACCATAATTAACACACAGTTGCACACTGAATCAATTCCTTCAATATAATAGTAGTTACAGAGTCTTGGCCCTCTCGGCTCAATTACAGAAATTTATCTAATCTCTATCTCAATCTCCAAACCCTATCTATCACTCAACTCTCGCCTCTCACTCAAATCTCAATCATCTCAACTAATCCCTTTCCATTACATTTTTTCTCTTTTATGAGTCAAATCCTATTCTAACTATACTAACAACTCGATCTTTATTTTAATCAATCTAACAATCAGATCTCTATTTTTAAGCTCTATTACACACCTATGCTAACAACTTATCCCTTAGTCTAAAATAAGACAATTTCCTAACTATTACAATAATGAAGTACAAATCATTTTTGAGAGATCCAACTCTCTCTACCAAAACTAACTTTTGACCACTCAGGTCAGTGAAATTCAACTCGTTTAGCCACAACATGTGAACAAACACCATCACATTGTTGGCTAAGTCCATATGCTCCTGCATCATTTTCATTCATTGATGCTATAATAATTCCATTTCAAAAAAATATTTTAATTTCACTATGAATTATTGCTCGATGATGAGCACAACATAAACATTGTACAGGAAAACAAGTAAAATGATATAGATACATTTGATTCGTATAAACTCTTGTCTATGAACGAGATATAGAGTTACAAAACAAATGAACCACAACTTACCTGATACAAATATCATAAAATCTGTATATGTTTCTAAAAAGAAATATTGTACAATGTTTATGCTAACAAGCAAAACACACATTTCCCAAAACAAAGTATCAACTTAGACAACTATGAGTAAAACCATTTGTAACTAGCCCCCCCCCCGTATAACTATGAAATAATATCAATATGCATTAGCAACAAGCATCCCAAAAAGAAAAAATGTATTATCAACACTTGGCTAATGCAACTACCGACACGCTACGTGTTAAAATTATGCCACAATAGCTTTATAAAACTTAAAACATTTGATTTATGATTCATAGGATAATGAGAAAAGCACAATGACACGTTACTTCTTATTATTCTTATTATTCTTATTATTATTATTATTATGTCACAAAATATTGATAAAGCTTAGACCCTTTGATTTATGATTTACATCGAAAAACAAGTATCTGTAATGACAAACATAATCTTTCTATGGAAAAGTCCTGTACTTCCACATTCACTTGCCCCCTTGTACAATTCTTCTACATAATTTCCTTCCGCATAATACTGATTTTTAAACAACCAAAGCCACTTAATATTAATCACTCCATATAATGTATCACACAATTTCATATTTATTTAACTTCCTATGCTTTTATGATTCACCGTGAATCTGTGTACGTGACCTGTCCTGTCTAACCTGTCACACACAAAATAGTTACACGTCGTCATTGCACACAAAAATGAGTTATATAGAGTTAAACATCATTGATATGTATTTTGCAACACATAATAGATATGAAAGACAACCAACTCTTCGATGATTACACTCTCCCCTTTTCGTTAATCCCCCACACAATACAACTAGAAACACGTTTTCCCCATTTGAATCTCTTTTGATTTTCTTCATTGATTCATCATTTCTCTATTTAGTAGTAGAGCAGCCTTACAACACATATCCAAAAAAGAAATTTCATAGAGCTATGGATCTACACAAGAGAATCTAAACCATAATTTCCAAGTTTAATAGCAAGTGTAATATAAATTGAAGTTTATGAAGTGCAATTTACAGCTACAGAGTAAGAGGTCAATACTTTTTTAGCTAAAATAGTCGATGCTCAAAAATTTCTCAAAAATTACAAAAAATATTTTTTTCATGTCGACACCTATAAGCAATATTGGTCACAAGTACTATGTTATCAAGTCACTTTAGGAAAAATTTCAGAAGTGTGAACAATAATGATTTTTCTGTGCACCTGCATAATTGACTTCTTTTGCGCTAAATACTTTGTTAGTTAAATGATTAAAAATCATGTTGTTCTTCCACACAGTTCTCCGACATTATTGTTATTTTTATATATTATTGGTAATATTCTAACTCTAAATATTGCTAAATAATTTACTAAATGTGTATCAAGTCTGGCGAAAATGCAAACTAGAAAATGCCCCCGTTCTTGTGCACATTACCCATCCTATGCATAGTAAAACCTTCACATAAGGAAAGATTCACAAAAAACATAGTTACTGATCAAACGAGAAAGTCAACTGGTACCCATTTTTTTGAGGTAGCAAAAAATCACCCAATTTTGAAAAGTGGTGATGCCAGAATACACTTTTTTTAGCATATTTTTGGCACTTTAAATTTTGTTATGTATCAAGCATGAACATTTTTTTGCGATGTTAGTGATTTTCACGCTGATTTTGAAAAGTGTTGATGCACCATCAACACATTTTTTTAAATGTTAGTGGTTTTTATGTTGATTTTGAAAAGTGTTGATGCAACATCAACACATATTTTTAGAGGGTTTATTTATGACACTTTAAATTTTTTTATGTATCTAGTGTGAACATTTTTTTTTTTGCTAGTGATTTTCATCTTGATTTTGAAAAGGGTTGATGAGCATCAACCCTTTTTGTTTAGAGACCTCAGTTTTTACACTTTAAATTTTTTAATGAATTAAGTGTGGATAGTTTTTTTTAAATGTTGGTGATTTTCATGTTAGTAATA
>APFE030500222.1:16280-35685 GCA_000404065.3 Pinus taeda | reverse complement strand
ACCCGATCCCATTATGTGCCCCACAATGTGTTAATTTCATGGTTGGTTTTTAAGTTTTCATTACAATGGGTTGAGCTTAGCTACATTTCATGTCAATTTGATAGTTGATTTTTAAATTTCGTTCGCAATGTATTAAGTTGTCTTAGGCTAAGATTTCAAAATCGCTATACATTTAGCATTTAAAAGAAATTACTCTTGGTATAATAACTCTTTCATTCAGGTGTTCATTTTTAAAGTTTTTTTAGTCATAATTTTTTTCCATAATGTCATGCTTAAAATATTTTGAAAATTTAAGAATGTTTTGTAGTCATAATCTTTTGTTTTAATTCCATGGTTGAAAAAATATCAAGAATTTTAATGTTTTTCTAAGTCATGATATTTTATCTTTAATGTTACGGTTGAAACCAATTATAAATATGCTTTCTTAGCACCATGCTTGAAAATTGTTGGAATTTTGAGGTTTTTCAAAGAAGTGATATTTTAGATTTAATGTCATGCTTAAAAATTGTTTGAATTTTAAGGGTTTTCAAAGACGTGATATTTTATCATTAATGTCATGCTTGAAAATCATTGGAAATTTAAAATTTTTCAGAGTCACGATATTTTTTTTTTAACGTAATTACTAAAAAATTTTGAAAATGTACCCTAAAAAAAAGGGTATTATTCTCGCATCAACACTTTTCGATTTCAAGGTGTTTTTTGCACCAAACGAAATGGCTTTTATTATTTTTCACTGTTACTTTTAAAAAATATTGAAAATTTACTTTGAAAAAAAATAAAAAAAAATAAATAAAAACCTTGTTCCTACATTAACACTTTTCAATTTCAAGGTGTTTTTCATGTTTTTTTGGGATTTTTGTGCTCGAGTGCCCATTTTGAGGTAATAGTTCTCGTTTGATCGGTAACTATGTTAAAAGGAAACATAATAAGAATAATTCAAAATTTGTTAATCGTTAAATTAATTGCACATTGACAGTATAATTTTCCTTCTACACCCTTGTTTTCTCGCCCATACACCATCCTTTACATGTCCTTCAAACAATGAACATTTACATTGTGCAGACTCAAACTTGAGATTAAAGACAAGGACAAAGGCCCAAAATCAGGGAAAGTTAGATCGATGAAATATTTAAATTGCTAGAGCGACTATGCAAACGTAGAGTTAGAGGTTAGAATTTTAATTTACCAAGTTTATCAATGAGTGTAATACAAATTGAAGTTTATGGAGCACAATTCTGGAGCTGCAGAGCAAGAGCTTAGTACTTCTTTAGCCAGAATAATCAATGCTCTCAAATTTATCATCAATTTGTTTCAAAGTATGTTGAAATGATTCAATCTAAAGCATGGGTCCATTTTAACCTTCTAAAGTAGAAAATGGCAATACTAAACTTGAATATGGAGCAAATGCAATTGAAAAATGAAACGTTGAGTTTTTGTTTAGATAACCCGACTCTCGAAAATACCTCATCCCACACATTGTAAAAGCTCCACACAACGAAACATAATAATATTCCTCGTTCCCTATATGAAAACTTAGCATAGTAAAATCTCTACACAATGAAAGATAGCAATATTGATTATCATGTTCTCCTGCACATATCTCATCCTCCACAAAGATTCAATTCTAACATGAATGCTTAGAGAAATAATACATTGTCAAAGCATTCATGAAACCCCCCATTCTCCATAGCTTTAAAATAAAATCTCTACGCAACTACTCTCCCACACGTACTTCTAAGAAACTTCCAAATGCAAATAAGAAACCAACAAAGGTGAATCAATTTAGAAGCCTGTAATATTGTCCATCTTTTGTACCTTTGCACTACTGCTATCATCCAAGCTTAGCTTCGCAAAAAACAATTTATATAAGGGAACATATGCTCATACAATACTCCATGCTCTTAAATTCAATTTGCAAAGAGAAAATGATACACACCCCACCTTTTTTTATTAATGTAAATAGTGTTTTTCCCCTCATTATACTAGTTATTTCAAATGTTTGTAGTATCATTTCCTTAGAAATCACCACCTGCCACTATTTTTACGTCTGAAACACGCTACAAAGATAAAGTTGCCATCCACATTTTTCATCGTCCCGATGTTTGTCCTCTAATTATTAGAAAACATAGCTATAATAAAATACAATTCATCTCATCATTCAATTCACCAACTACACACATGCTCATGCATTCATAAAACCACACAAGCACCAAAACGTCAAATATAGAAACATGACTTTTGTATACTTTTGACACAACGCAAATGCATATGTGCGGAACCTTGGAACAAATCCATTTATGTGCAAAAAGCTATCATTCACAACCACTTTTCACAACTTCATTTGCAAAACCACTTCCACACTCAACAACATCCTTATGTTAGTCATTGATATTGGAAATTGATATTAATAAACATGGTTCCAAATATCATGGGTGGAAAGAATTCATTCTAAAATAAATGATGGACAAAGCATTTGTTCTCTGCATATGATTCCTCTGAATAACACAGTCCATTGTGTGCAAAAATCTCTCAAGATTTCATTGTCTTCAATTTCGTACTTCACAAAATCTATTAATAATAAAACAAGAACTTCTCTTGTGTGCAATCTACTAATATCAAAATTGTAGCACCCTCCTCCCACACTTACCCAAGTTAACCGGTCCACCAGGGTAAATATGTGATGAAGAGTTACTATGATATGATTCAAATCCCCAAGAATAGTTAACAAAGTGGAATCGACAAACCTAAGCCAAACTGACCTTTCTCGGGAGCTACAAGACCCCTAGGACCTAACCAACCAATCCAGGTGCTTAACCCCTGAGTTAACTTTCCTTTTAACTGAACTAGACCCTTGGTCACTCCCATGAAAAGCCCTCCATGTGACTATAACCCTCCAATCTCTCCCATAATAAGGCCTCCATGTGATTGCATCATTTTTCAGGTAGGTCTGTGCTAGCGACCCTGAATTTTGAGCCACTTTTTCAAGGCTAGGACTCAGGCCTCCGTCTAGAACTTGGTGAAATTCTCAGAAATGATAAGTAACAAGAATACAATGTTAATTTTTGCAACTGCGGTCAAACTCCACCTTGTAAAACTCAAATGACTGAGATGATGATTTCATTAGATTCCTCTTTTCGAGAGGACCAAAATTTACCTAAAGATCACCCAATTTGGTCAAGCAGAAGTTGAGTTATGAATTATTTTATTCATACATGTATTATGGAATGGGTCGACCCTAACCATGTGGGTAACTACTTAGGTAGGCCTTAACCCCAAGTGGACCTTCATGTAAGCCTATAAATAGAAGAGACCTCAAGCTCATTTGGACACATTCGATTAAGATATCTTCTCTTCTCTTATTGTCTTGGTTCGCATAAGTTAGATGGAAGGCATTCATGTAAGAGTCCAAAATCACATGTGTAAGGTTCACTCTAACTTAGGGTTTTCTGATCCTTGGGCACTAGCATAGAACTAGATATTTCATCCCTGGTTGTTGGCGCATAGGCTTATGGGAACATCTAGGGAGCCTCAGACACTGGAATAATGAGTTATGGGAGTGTCCATGGCTTAAGGATTAGATCAGGTTGTATTAGTCCCTGGACGCTCACACAGAGTGGTCCTGAGAGCATTCAGGATGCCATAAATGCTGAGACAGCAACCTTATGAGAGCGTCTAGGGCTTGATGCAGGTCCGGGTATGTTTGACCCTGGATGCTCTCATCCAGTTCACCTAGGAGCATCTAGATCTGTTTTGTATGAAATCATTTCTTTATGTAAAGAGTGTCCAAATCTACTACAAACGCTCGCACAACTCCTCCTCCATGTATCTAGGACTCTTCGATATGATTTCTGTATTCCAAAATTTCCACTCAGTGACAACAATGTCCAATAGTTTTCATATCAGTGACAACAGTATCCAGCAGTTGACTTCAGTTTGTGAAAACACATTACAACCATCAGAATGAGGGTTTTGATTTCAAGTATTATTAGATCTATTTCATGGATATCATAGTTGTTTTGTTGCATAGATAAAGTTATGGATCATTGTAGTCTCCTTTTCTCAATCATTTGATGATGATGTAAGAAGAAGAATATTTGCAAGGGTTTTCCCCATAGTGGTTTTTACCCTGGTCTGAGACCAATCCTAGTGTCTTTATGTGTATGCATGCATTTCTTCTACTATTCCTTTTATGTTATGTTGCATTAACAATGATGATGATGTTTTTCTTTCTATATAATTGCATATGCTAATGTATAATGGTGTAGATATAAATAATGTAATGATGATATGGGGTGAACTTAATGTTTTAATGATGAAATGTAATTATCAAAGCAAAGAACAATATATCCTTATGAAAAATTAACATGGTATCGGAGCTGGGTTGAAGAAAAGCCATGGAGATCACCCCGATGATGACACCTTTGATGACAGCAAGAAGAGGATGGTGGATACTTTAAATAATTCTAGTGTTCGAAGAAAACCCTAGGAAACTTGATTATTAGGGTTTGATGGATTCTATGAGGTTAGGGCTGGAGAGAAAACCTTGGTTTATGGAAACTATATGAGATATGGAACCTAGCTGGTCAATGTGAAAATTCTCAAGCACTTGTGGGAGATTTGATGAATTCCTAGATGAGATAATCCCTAGTAGACCTGGTTGGATACTTGAAAGCAACATTGGTATATGGAACATGTACATTTATACCTCTTTAATATTGGTTCAAGAGGGAGAGGATCACCTATCATTGAAGATAAGTATTTCTTGACTTATGATGCTTCTTACTTATTATACTTATATATCTTATGATTATTTTTATTGCTTGTACTTCTTTCATATGTATTTGAGTATACAAATGTTTCTAACCTCCTTGATGAAATGTGATGAGTATATCCTTCTTGAGGATCATTTTGAGATGCATATCTGGAAAGGGATAAAGAGGTACTTGATGAAAAGATGATAAAGCTCCTTAAACAACCTAATGAGAAGGTGCAAAGGTATTTGAATACCACAAGGTATGCATGGTATGTTTTGTTTCAACTATTGGCTCGGTAAGCCCTAAGGTATGATGATATTGTCTCTTTCATTAATGGCTCATACATGCATATGAAAGTGACTTGGATATATGTTTCCTATGATGAAATGATGCACCTGGTGTTGAACATTTTGATCTTATTGAATTCTATGTGGCCATCTAATGTTGATACATTTGCACACTTGATGTTTGGCTAACATCTATGATCTATCTGTTGGATATCTTGATCCTAGAAAGAAGGCTAGCACCTTGACTCTAGTAAATGATACCCTTTACTCTAGTCTTGATGGATTTCATATAGAAGGATATCTCATTGACTCCTATACATGAGTTTGTTGGTAATCCTTGTGATAAGCATGTGAAAGCATATGGAAAGAGAGATTGACACTCTTGTTGTTTTGATAAAGCTTTATTGAATGACATAATTTGATCTCATTGGTCATGGACATCATGGTAACCTTGATGTGAGAGGTATAAGTGTAATATTGATATTCTAGATCTCTTACTGCTTATGGTCTTTTCTTGATGGCATATGGTTAAAATGTATGCTATAACTTGATGGAGTGACTTGATATAAAGTGTTATTATGTTCATAATATTTGAGATATGCTACTACATCTATCTGCTGATTTGAGTCTAACCTTTGATGAAAGCCATGATAGATATAGTTTATGATATAACAAATATGTTGTTATGTGACTCTAGTAGAGATAGGTTGATGACATGAATAAAGATGAATGAAGTAGATCCTCATTCAAAGGGAGAATCTCTTCTCAAGGCTCATACTCATATTACTATTTGCATTATGTGTTGCTAAAGTTTGATTTATATGCATCTGAAAGTATTCATTTGCAAAAAAGTCTCAAACCTAAATCCTATATAGAAATTAGGGTTTATTCTCCGGATCCAGGCATACAACTGGGATATTTCATCCCTAGATGCATGCATGTTAAGGCCCAGAGAGCATCCAGGTAGCTAAAGACGTTGCCATGCTAACTTGAAGGGACCATCCAAGGGTTTGACTACAGTTGACCATCATCTGAAGCTTTCTAAAGTTGTCTGAATACTAAATCAAGATGTTTCTGACATATTTTTCCTCTGTAATCTGATTCCTAAATTTGTTGGGTTAAATTGATAATCACATTAAAATGAAGTATTATGCATCGAATGGTCACCTGGAAAATGTTAGTTCCACAAATGTGTTGTAGATAGTAAGATCTACTAGTGGGAAAAAATTGAATGTTTTCCATAACATGAACATGCAAACTGAAATTTTGTTTGCAGAGGGCTGGGACGTACATATAGATATGTCACTATGTTTGTGCTACATGAGGTTGGCATGATTTGGCTTACTAATATATATGAACAATGTTTTGTCATGATGCTTGATAATAACTTTTGAATTGATGACTGAGATATTATTTGATTATAGATCTATCTACGATAAAAAATTTGGACTTGACCTAATTTATAATGATCTAATTTGATGATTGATTATATTTGGAAAAATGATTTTGTATTGGCATCCTTGTTCCTAGCACAATGGTTGAGGTAATGATAGTTGTGATTTAGCATGAAAATGGAACCTGCATGACTCATCCTTCGTGTATGCATTTTCACTTAGTGACAGAAATGATTTGTATTATTATTATGAGAGTGACTTGATCGAGTTCAGATTGATAATGCATGGTTAATAACAAATTGCTATCATGATGAAATCATGATTTGATATGAGCTCCACCTGTCTCCTAGTTGAAAGAATTGATACTAGGATATTGATGACTTTGACAATGGTGATGATCTAGCTTCTAAACTCTGATGAGCTGACTTTTGTGATTGTAAAACATTAATTTATGCAAGGTTGATTATGTTGGCTTAGCAAGGAATTATTCTTAGAGAATTTCATGAAGCAAGTTGCCCACTCTAGATATGTCCATAGTTGACAATTATCTAATGAAGTCATAATGATGATTTCCAAGGTATGGTTTTCATATTGATTATGATTTTGGTTTTATAACCTAATGATATACTCTTGATAGATGACGAGCCTCTGATGATGTAATCAGATGGAGATAGATTCTGAAGCTTGAAATGATGTATGATGGCCTAATAAATCAATTTATGGAATTTGGAAAAGAAATTCTATATTGCATAGCTATCGAAAATATTTTTGAATAATGAAAATGAAAATCCTTGGATACTCTAATTTCAAGTTCTAAATGTTGTTGAACTTATCATGGCATCTGACTATTGATTGAAGCATTGATGTTCTATTTTGAACATCCATATGTATATATATGATGTGCATAGAACTTGAATAAATTCCTGATTGAGTTGCTTCATTCACATAGAGTAGCCACTGAGCATGCTTTGAAATATCTGCATGAGTTTGAGAATGAGATATTTCTCCTATGGTATGTGTCTCCATGGATGTATTGCTGAAATTTGAGATCCCTATCTGTTACCCATATGTTTGAGGGTGCTACTCCCCTGTCTGGTATTTGAAAAGTATACCCCAGTTGGAATCATACGCACAAGTAGGGATTATTGGGAATACCACTCCTTGTTTGGCCAATGAGTTGAGAGTGTAGTTGGGGTGTACAACCCAAGGTGATTATGATGCAATTGTTCTACCACATGACTAATGAGAGTAATTGTTGGGAAGATCGGTAAGAAATAGGATTGGGTTGACAGTTAGTCCCATTTTGAGATTCCATGTTGAGGATAAGCTCCCTGATGAAATTCCAGGTTGAGGGTAAGCTTCCTGATGAGATTCCAAGGTCGAGAGTGTACTCCCCTATATGATGAGTTATCCTATTGCTCGGTATGGGTGGAAACTATTGCTCCCCAATGTGGCTCCAAGATGAGATGTGCTCCATGATGATATTCTCTCTAATGACGATTGATAATAACTCGTTGGCGGAGATTCTAGGTAGTAGGATGATGGATAGAGGGTAGTAGCTTGAGCTCCCCTCTGGTAACAAATTATTCTTCTTCTAGATCTGAGAATGTTCAACATATGAGTAGGAATAATCAAGAGATAAGAATGAATAAGAAAAGGATAGATCGAGATGTACAATGATGATTTGAGATGATGAGACACTTGAAATGGACATGGAATGATGACTACATGATAGATATGATCAATGATGATACATGATGACACTTGAATATTTCATAATGGCATATTGATCAATGGATAGATATTAGATGGTGGAATTCTCCCTAGTTGAGAGGGAGCATTAATTTTTGCAATTGTGGTAAAATTCCACATTGTACAACTCAAATTACTAATATGATGATTGCATTAGATCCCTCTTTTCGAGAGGACCAAAATTGAACTAAAGATCACCCAATTTGGCTAAGCGGAAGTTGAGTTATGAATTATTTTATTCATATATGTATTATGGAACGGGTTGGCCCTAACCACATGGGTAACTTCTTAGATTGGCCTTAACCCCAAGTGGACCCTCATGTAAGCCTATAAATAGAAGATACCTCAAGCTCATTTGGACGCATTTTATCAAGATATATTATCTTCTCTTATTGTCTTGGTTCGCACAGGTTTGATGGAAGGAGTTCGTGCAAGGGTCCAAAATCACAAGTGTAAGGTTCGCTTTGACTTAGGGCTTTCTGATCCCCAGACGCTGAGATAGAACTAGAATTTTTAGTCCTTGGACGCTAGCACACATGCTTATGGGAGCTTCTAGGGAGCCTTGGATGTCGACATAGTTGTTAGAAAATTATATATTACATAACAACGAAACACAAAATATATTTTAGAAATACAAACACAGAAAACACATAAAACAAGATAGACACATATATATGTGGTTCACCCAATTTGGGCTATGTCCACAAAGAAACAGCCAGCCCTTCCTTTTATATTATCCAGAAAACTAAAGAGATACAACCTACAGAAGATCCATTGTAATTCTCTCACTCAATCTCCTCTCTCTTCTCGCTTAGAATATAGATCTACATAGATGAAATATAATTCCCTCATATATATTGAGGGGTTGCCTTCTAGGGGAAAAAATCCTAAATTAAACATAACTTATACCATCATATCTCCACCTAATGAAAAGCCTAGATTGACTACGAAATTACAACATTTTACAAAGAAATTTTACATCTATTTTTAGCTTCAAGGGCACTTCCCCCGATCCCCCTGCCAGGGAGGAGGCTCCCAAAGGTTGCAACCAATCCCCCTAGACCCCCCCTGCAGCATATATTTTATGGGTGGGATTGCTGCCACATTACGAACTAGGTCCAATGTGGCGATACCTCTAAATGAAGAAGATAATTAGGCTCCACACCCAACAATAGTGAGTTATGGGAGCGTTCAGGGATTGAGGATCAAATCAAGTTGTATTAGTCCCTAGATGGTAGCACAAATTGGTCTTGAAAGCATTTGAGATGCCATAGACACTCACACAACTACCTTATGAGAGCGTCCAAAGCTTGAAGCAGGTCTGGGTATGTTTGACCCTGGATGCCTCATTCAGTTCACCTAGGAGCATCCATATCTATATAGGACATAATCATTTCGTTATTTAGAGAGCATCCAGATCTGCTACAAATGCTCGCACAGCTCCTCCTCCCTACGACTAAGACTCTTGGATGAGATTTTTGTATTCCTAAGTTTACACTCAATGATAAAAATGTTTAGCAGTGTTTAGATCAGTAATAGTAGTATCCAGCAGTTGACTTCAATTTGTGACAACACATTACAACCATCAGAATGAGGGTTTTTATTTCAAGCATGAATTAATATATTTCATGGATATCATAGTTATTTTTTTGCATAGATAAAGTTATGGATCATTGTACTCTCTTTTGCTGAATCATTTGATGACGATCTAAGAAGAAGAATATTTGCAAGGGTTTTCCCCATAGTGTGTTTTGCCCTGGTCTCGGACCAATCTTGGTGTCTCTATGTGTGTGCATTATTTTCTTCTACTATTCCTTTTATGTTTCATTACATTGATGATGATGATGATGATGTTATTTCTATATAATTTCATATACTAATGTATAATGGTGTATATATGAATAATGTAATGATGATATGGGGTGAACTTAATGTTTTAATGATGAAATGAAATTATCAAAGAAAATAACAATATAGCCCTATGAAAAATTAACAAACAAGACCTCTAATGTAAAAATTGAACAAGGACCTAACCTGACTCACCCTAACCATGACAAGCATTTCATCAAACACACCATGAACATGTAATGTACAAGTCATAAAAACTTTATTGAACATAAGGACCTCATACTTATATGAGATTCATCAAGAAGACCTAATGCCCTCTCACATTAGCTGCAGTATCATATATTAGGTCATTCATTCATTAACACTCAATCTACTAACCAAGACATGATGATATTTTTAACTGAATACTATCATAAAACCACACTAGTAACTAGTAGATAACCAAATAAATAATAACAATAGAAAAACCATCATAACCACATAATAAAAAGTACATTGACACATAAAGCATAAGAGGGAAGGAGCTTATATTAACACATGCAAATCCAACCAAGTCAAGGACTTCCACATACCACCTGACCATATATTGGGTTGATCCAGGTGGATATTAGTGGCCACCCACCTATTCCACTTGGACCCCCACCATTGTTTCTTTCAATTTTTCAGTTTCCTTAATTGCAACATAGAGTACTATTTTTGATAGTTTTTTGGGTCCTAAACTTCTGGAGCCATTTTGAGGCCATAAATGACATTTTTTGGGAAAACCATCATGGTCAATATGAGTTCTCACTTTAGTACTTAGTGTCAACAATTGTAGTCCTCGGATAGATATTTCTAACGAGGTATCATTTGTGTCAAACAAAGATCATAAGCCAAATATACGACCTTAGAAAGTTGATGTACCAACTTACCCCAACCGGGCCCATAGTTTGGCATTTCATCTCCTAGGGTTAGGTTTTTGGATGTTTATGGTCATCCATTGCTTCTAAATAATAAACAGGCCTTCAACCCTCATTTTAACACAATTCAAAGGCATGTAGCCACCACATCTTTTCTCAGAGATAAGCTATCAACATTCGAGCTAGTTTATTTCCATTATGTATGTAAGCATATTTTAGTTCTTTGATATTAATGAAATGAAGTTTTATTTCCACTGCATCTCTGTGTGTATGGTTATATATGTAATTTTTTTCTTTCCTATTTAAATTCAGATCAGTGGTATCAAAGCAATCTTCTCTTTCTTGATCTTTCTTTGCATGTCCCCAATGAGGTCGAGGTATAAGGAATTAGGGATCTATTGGGTTGAACCTTTGCAAGATCAATATCACAAACCTTGACAATCGCCCATGGGGGAGGAAAGAAAGACGAGGGAGTAGGAGATCCTATCAAAATATTGCTCAAGTAGGCCCTCAAGAAACAAAGGAGTGTGATGATGGATAACTTTTCCCAGATCCTTCAACGGTTGCCCACTGGCAGCACATCCACATCCAACAGCAACTCTGGAGGCGACACTCCTTTTAAGGTACAAGTAAACTTTGACATTCCCATATTTGAGGGCCAAATAGATGCAGATGCCATAGATAAACGGTTAAATCTGCTAGAAGGATATTTTCAAGTTAATGATTTTTCTAGCCCGAAAAATATTACTTTTGGTCTTCTCAAAGCTACCCCCCACATCAAGGACTAGTGGGAAACCTACTGTGAATAAAAGGATGAAAGTATTCCCTCACTATTTTCAGCCACACCCACTTGGAATTCATTATGGGATGCCATCAAGGAATAGTACTACCCTGTCAGGAGATATGAGGATAAATACATAAAGTGGACCACGCTGTGGCAGGGAAGGGACCAAGACGTGCCAGAGTTTACCAATGCTTTTCTTACCCTTCACGCAAAGTTGGGTATCAAGGATTCTAAGAAACATTTAGTACTCAAGTACTGCAACTACTTACGCAGCTACATCCAGGATGATATGGAGTTCTTGGACATCTCCTCGCTCATCATGACGTACCAATATGTTGTCAATAATGAGAATAATCTTAAACAAAAAATGGTGATACTTTGGATCTGTGAAACCGAAGCAAGGGAAAGGTGACCCCAAACTGCAGAACAAAGGACAAATCCAAGGCATGGTAGCCTAGGACAACCCACCAAAGACACAATCAAAGAACAACATCGCGAAGCCAAAGAAGGACACGGGAAAGTGGTGTGAGTTCCATAAGAGCTCCACTCAGAAAAGAAGTGAGTGTCAGGTCAAGCTGTCATTGGTGGATAAACTGAAGGCTTTAGAATGATATGCATGTTTTGACTCTGAGTCAGAACCCAACAAGGGGAAAGAAAGAGGGAAGAATATTATTGATGTCGAGCCCAATGCCACTATTTCCACCACGAAGATCTAGAAGGAGGAACTTGAAGATCCATAGGAGGAGGAGCACCTCTTCCACTCCTAGATTTGGGTAATGGGTTCTCTGCTACAATTCGTTGTCGACAGTGGGAGCCAAAATAATGTCATTTTAGTAGATGTCATGAAGCAGTTAGACTTACCGACCACAACACACCCACAACTATACACTATCGAGTGGCTTCACCAAAGACGAGATCTCCACATTAGCCAACAGTGTCACCTTCCATACAGTATCAAGCCCTTCACAGATGAGATATTATGTGACATTTCTCCTCTTTATGTTTGTGATGTATTATTAGGCCAACCATAGTTGTGGTAGTGACATGTTGTGTATGAGTCAAGACCTTGCATTGTTATTGTTACCTTGGGAAATAAGTTTTATACGATACCAAAAGTAGCACCACCTACCTCCATCTCTTTGGTTACTACAAAGCAATGCAGTAAGCTCATTTCCAAAATCGAGAATTTTTTTCCCTAATGATACACCCTCAGGGAAAGAAGAAGATACAAGGGTTTGAAATGAGATTTGGATTGCAAAGAAAACTCTCTAGTGAGCCATCTGGTTGGAGCATAGGGTAGGGTTATGTTTAGAATATTGGATGCTTGGTAGAACAAATAAGAGATCTCTTATAGCACCTAATTTGGTGAAGAAACGAATTGGGAAATCATGGAATAAAAGAAATCATGGAATAAAAGAGTGTGGAAAATGAAATCGATTGTCGCCATGGAAAAAGGATTATTTTTATGTGAGATACTTTCAACTAGTATAGATAGTAAAATGAAAGAAGTAATTAGGCATAAACAATCAGTCCCATTATACTCATTTTGACAACATAGGTTGAGTTTTCTAATCCTGGAGAGGACTTTGGCAGGTTAGTTTTGGCACTGTTAACCAGATAGAGATCCTACAATTGCATGTCCCAACTGCACACAATCCTATACTATTCCCAGAGAACCATCCTTAGCATCTTCTCATGGAATAAGTTGCTAACGTCTCCAACTCTGCCCAAAGGTATGCTAACATTTTATATGTCACAATAGTTATAACCCAAAGTGTTGGTTATGAATGTCTTAAAGGTAAAAATTAGATCATTTTAGAAAGCCAAATGATGATGGACATTATAAGGTGTGCATATGACAAGTACTATGATACACCTGGAATTTGGAGCGAGGAGCATGTGGAGGCTTGGAAACCCATTGTCAATGTTGCCCACGATAGAGGAGGAATTTTATTCTCTTGGATTTGGCATACTGGAAGGGTTTCCCACGTGGGTAAGTATATCCATGCTTTGTTATGCATTTCATTTCTATCCATTAATTTATGTACGATCCACTTGTCTGATATTTCATGACTTCAATTGGCCATGGTATCTCCTAATGAAAAATAGGTAGTGACAACTTATAGTCTCTTGCCCTCGTATATTCACATTATATCAGTATTTTCTTGGATGTAATAGTTTTCTTTTTAAAAAAATTGGTGTCAGTTATTTTGGATTGAGAAGGTTGAGTGGGTGTATGAATTGCAGAGTATCAACCCAATGGTTAAGCCCCTATTTCATCAACTGATACAAAATTATCAAGATATTCTCTCTAATTTAGGTATTCACACAAGTATCAAATAGGCTACAACAACTAATTTTATTTAGGGAAGATCTCGATAAAAAAAAAAAATTCCTTTCCCTCAAAGCTAAGCATTTTTCTGACACAAATTATTTTTTATATGAAATATTGTGTTGTTTATACAACTCCAGGTATCTCAGGCTTCCCGAAACAAGGGTTTGGATCATTTAATGAAGAAGGGCATTGATACACTTTTGATGTACCTTTGTAGAGTTCTTGGACTTACAGATGAAATGGAGTAACTTTCATCCTCTAAAAATTGTTGTGTTGTGGTAAGTAACTTTCATTATAATGTATTATGCTTCTTTAATAAATAATATTTTTTTAGGTTAATCTGTGTATTCATTTACACATTGTCAGTAGAGGCCAATGTATGTGATCTTTCATTATAGTTTAGTAATCTATCTTAGTGACTAGAGGCCTTGAGATCATGTGCCCTATGCATACCTTGGAAAGAAGTGGGGTTCTAGAATTTAGAAACCATGCATGCTGCAAAGGCATGGAGAGTATTATAAGTAGGTTGCAAGAAGGATGACCCTATGGTTTGAATGGACACTGCAGGAGGAACTAGAAGCTTCGTTAGAAGGGTATGGGCATTTTACGAACAAACCGTAGAATCTACAACACTCAAAAACTGGAATTGAAAATAGTACATCAGATTTCTCTACACTAGAATTGTGTATTCACAAGTGTAGACACTAAATTATTTTTAAAAACTCAAAACAACAAACTACATTTACTTAAATTTGCATAAAAACAATAAATTGGAAAATATGACAAGCAGATACACCTCACTTAATCACACATCAATATCTATCCTTCAAAAGATGTATCATAAAGAAAGAATTCAAAATTGAGTTGTCTCACACTCATGCCTTACCTTTTCGTTATAGAAAAAGAAAAGGCTAAGGTTTTAGAAAGTAATCAATCCCAGTGGTGCACCTAAATTAGAGATGAAACCCTAATACAATCCTTGCCTAGAATAATGTGGCCAAGTTTCCTATAAGGAAGAGCGTAGGCTAAATCTGGAATTGCCTCTAGGAAATATGCTTTTGTTAAAAATAAATTTGTGCTTAAACTGAAAATGAAAAAACACTTTTAAAATACAGAAGTCGTGTACTTTTCTCAACTAAAAAACACCTCAAAAAATAAATTGCTAAATATGGCACATGCATGTAAAAGCATACATGTGCCTTAATGACAACATTTCTACCCCTTATTGACACTGTTGTAGAGTACAAGGTAGATCTATCTTTGTTGATGTGCACCAAGGTGAAGGAAAATTGATTCCAAGCCACAAGTAAAGCTAACATCTATTGATTATCTTGCATTATACCAAAATATATTTGATATTTTTCTAATTAAAACTTTATTTCATCAAAATTTAAAATTTGTTTATTATTATTACCACTGTAGTTATAGTAAATTACTTTATCACCTCAGGAAGATTTCAAATATTATACTCAAAAGCTAAATCTTGGCTATGTAATTGGTAACCTAATTGATTTCAAAGGCTGATCATTGAGCTAGGAATATGTTTATAGATATAACATAATGAGCATCAAGCTCTCCCGAGTTTATTTTCCTAGATGGTGTCAGCTATTTTGGATTGAGAAGGCTGAGGGGGTGTATGGATTGCAGATTATCAAACCAATGGCTAGGCCCCTGTTTGATCAACTGATACAAAATTATTAGGACAGACTCTCTTACCCAATGGCAAAGATCATGTTGACTTTTCCACTACTCGAGCTCTAGAAATTGAGGAGATTCCTCAGATTATTAATGGTTGCCATAAATGCTATCAAATTAGGGGACAATTTTGAATGAGATTGTAAATTTAGCACTTAGGTATTCGCACAAGTATCAAATAGGCTACAACAACTAATTTTATGCAAGGAAGGTCTCGATAAAAATTTTCCTTTCCCCTAAAGCTAAGCATTTTTCTGACACAATTTCTTTTTAATATGAAATATTGTGTTGTTTACACAACTACAAGTATCTCAGGCTTCCTAAAACAAGGATTTGGATCATTTAATGAAGGATGGATTTGGTACACTTTTGATGTACCTTTACAGAGTTCTTGGACTTATAGATGAAATGGAGCAACTCTGGAAAAAAAAATTGTTGTGGTATGTAACTTTCATTGTAATGTATTATGATACTTTAATACATAATATTTTTTCAAGTTAAACTGTTATTCATTTGCACGTTGTCAATAGAGGCCAATGTATGTCATATTGCATTTTAGTTTCATAGTCCATCTTAGTGACTAGATGCCTTAAGATCATGTGTCCTATGCATACCTTGGAAAGCAATGAGGTTCTAGAATTTAGAAACTATGCATGCTGCAAAGGCATGGAGAGTATTATAAGAAGGTTGCAAGAAGGATGACCCTATGGCTTGAATGGACAATGCGGGAGGAACTAGAAGCTTTGCTAGAAGGGTCTGGGCATTTATGAACACTTGCACTCTTGTATGTAAGTAAAGGATTACAACAATGAGCATT
Source organism: Pinus taeda (assembly GCA_000404065.3). NCBI lineage: Eukaryota > Viridiplantae > Streptophyta > Pinopsida > Pinales > Pinaceae > Pinus > Pinus taeda. Next base: position 19,120 of record APFE030500222.1, on the reverse strand, counting down.
GGACATATGGAAAATCATAGCACAAAGAAATTTGACAATACCTTTGGAAGGGTCTTCTGTTATGCGGAAAAGAGGGAAGGAGTCAAGTGGTCTGATAGATGATCAACTGATAGCTGTTGTAGAGGCAGCAAGACTTCTAGAAGAATCATCTGATCACAAGATTGTCTTAGAAAATTTGACTTGGGTTTGTCATATAATCTCAGTCACCTTTATTATAATTTATGTTTATTATACAATAAGAAATTAAATTTTAATTGTTATTCCTTATACTTTTACGTGTAGTTCATAGAAATGGACCAAGGTCTGGTTGTTAACGTTTTAACATCATCCAAAATATCTAGTCCTCTTCCACTAGGTACTTCATTGGATTCAAGCTTGTATTTATAATGCCTTGAGTTATTGATAACATATAAATGAGTAGTCATATCCCATCTAAACAAACACATGGTTGTATTCTCATGTTATGCTTATCACAAACTCTACCAATTGAGAAATTTCCATTTGCATTATAGAATCAGGAGAAGAACAATGTACGAGTCATCATGCCCCCCATATAAAGAAATGTACATAGCATGATGCGTCTATGTCTAATTTATTTTTTATATTCAGGAGAAAAGGGGAATATTCTCTTATTCTCATGGAATCCTTCAAATTCATCGCTCATGCCTTCATCTGCAAATGCAAATGGCACTGGTTCATCGAATTCTCTAAACACCTCAGACAACATTGTTTTAATAGGATCCAAGAGTCTGGGGCTTAATTTATCTAATTTAATAATCAATGGGTGAAGTGGTTAAACCAAAGCTCAAGCACCCATCTTCCAAGGCACTTGGGGTTTGATTTGAAGCTGAGTTTAACTATTTTCTTACCACCCCAATTTCTTGGAAGGGTACTCCCCTTTAGGAGACTTGGATGAATAGGGACAGTTGTAAATATTTATGGTAGACAGTACATCTCTCTGCTATTTGTTTTCTATGGAAATATAAATGTAAGGCTACTTTTCTTGAGGAACCTCCCCTCTTAAGCTCAAGGGAATTGAGGCCTTTCAAACAAGAAATGACTTTGCTTGTTAAGGGAAAATTCATTGTTTTACATAAATATTTTGAATCCCTTCCTATTAGGGCACAAACTCCTATTCTAGCACTTCGAGGTTAATTAGGAGAATATTAGTAATTTCCTTGTATTATTATCATTTGATGGTTGTAGCTCCCTTGGCTCCATGATGTACTAACAAAATAGCATATGTTGCATTTCTAAAAAACACAAGACTCTATCAAAATTTACTTGAATTAACATGAAAAGAAGCCCTGAATAGCTAAGTTCACATTGTTATATTCAATATCAAACTTATGTTAATTTATTGAGAAATGCATCTGGTGATTAAACTAAAGTGCAGATGCAATCTATAAATGGATTTTTAATCATGATTTTAGGTTGAGGTTAACAAATTTTTACCACCACAACTTCTTCGACGAGACTCTACTTCGAGACACGTAGACAATTAGGGATAGTTGCAAATAGTTACAAAACAAAATTTCACTCTACCCTATTGACTTTCTGTGAAATATCAATGTAAGGCTACTTTTCATGAGAAACCATCCCCATTTAGTTCATGAGAAGGATTTTTAAACACAAAAATTGACATCCTTGTTAAATCAAAATTTAGTTTTTACCGTAAATATTTTGAATCCCTTCCTTGTGGGGTAGACTCGTATTCTAGTATTTCTGGCTTAATAAATACTCAGTTATTTCCTTGTATTCTTGTCATTAGATTATTGTGGCTCTCTTTGCTCCATGATGTACTCTTAGTTAGTTGCGGTAGTATTTGATGCATTTCTTAAAGAAGACACACTCCCTCAAGATACTTAGATGACTAGGGATAGTTGCAAATAATTACAAAACATGATTCTGATCTCCCCTATTGGCTTTCTATGGAAATAATAGTGTAATGCTACTTTTTATTAGAAACCATCCCCACTAAGTTCATGAGAAGGCTTATTAAACACAAAAACTGACCATCCTTATTAAATCCAAATTTAGTTTTTACCATAAATATTTTGAATCCCTTCCTCATGGGGTAGACCCATATTCTAGCATTTTTGGCTAAATAAGTACACATGAATTTCCTTGTATTCTTGTCATTATATTATTGTGGCTCTCTTTGAGCCATGATGTAATCTTTGTTAGTTGTGGTAGTATTTGATGCATTTCCTAAAGAAAATGTAGGACTCTATAAAATTTCAAATAACTTAGGCTTAAAAAAAAACGTTGAAATAGTGGAGTTTAAATTGTTATATTCAATACCAAACTTATCTTAATTTATTGAACAATGGGTCAAGTGGTTAAACCAAAGCACAAATGCCCGTCTACCAAGAATTTTTGGTCATGGTTTCAAGCTGATCTTAATAATTTATAACCTCCCAATTGCTTAGAAAGGTATTTTCCTTTAGCACACATGGAAAATTAGGGACAAATGAAAATAGTTATGACGCAGAGCCTAGCTCCCCAAGTCTCAGCTATTAGCTTTCTGGGGATGTTATCCAGGAATAGTGTCCACTCGAATGCTGCTATTCCCACTAAGATGGGTGGCTATCTTAGAAACAAACAATCAAAGTCTACTGTTGTTTCCTTTTATGAAAATAGACGAAAGAAGGACCAAGAAGACCAACCTAAGTCTTGCGCTTGATTTCCTCTCCTTCTTGATAGAGCTTCACCGCTTCTTCTTTGTCTGCCCAGCATCAAAAGAACCTGTGGAATCATAGCAACATACTACTATGCAAGAAGCAAGGATCTAAATTCATAAATAATATAGGATCAGATGTGTATTAACCATATACATG